>JZLH01S0009205.1:25066-36216 GCA_001188425.1 Eucidaris tribuloides
TATAAACTTTGGAAGCATACCGAAATACCACACAACCAAATGAAAAAAAAGAAAAACTAACGCATAATGCCAACCTCCCTCCCAAAGTGACAGAATTATCAACAATTTGAATGCAATCGCTTATCAAGAAGAAGAAGTAGCCTCAACCCTAACCCTTACTTAAACCAACCCTAAAATCTAATCTTATTCTGGAAATCCTAACTGGAAAACCAATTATGCAGTCCTAACCCAAACTCTCTGTCTTCTGAGATATTGTAACTGGAGTATAAACTGTCACTGAAACAAATATCATATCACCATCTATCAATCCCATGAAAATCATATTATAGAGAAATAAATACACAGTAAAAATTGTTGGGAACCACTCAACATTTTGTCAAACAAAGGTCATGGACATTAATTTCAGAATAATCTGTGACACTTCATAAATTTTGGGCTCAAATCCCTCCTTCAAGAAATACACAAAAACAAACACACACACAATGTACATAACACCTGTAGAAAGGTACTTCTTGGAAATCTAGAAAGAAATGAATCATTACATACATGCATTATTGCATTCGTACAGGAAACATGATGACAATATTCACCTGTTGCACCTGCAACCAGCCAGAATGTATTGTTCCTTTCTGTGATCTGTAGACTACATTCTATACACAAGTCAACCTCTGTTAAATAAACAGCTGATTCAATCCATACACTTATGTGTGAAGCTAATGAACACCTTTTACAACTTTCACATCCTAGTTGTAAATCCATGCTATAGTCAATTGGCAGCTGGATTGGCATCTTTAGTTTTATTTTTGAAAGGGCTGATTAGCCCATCGGAGACTAAGGACAAGATATCTGAGGTTGGGGTCTATGTAAAATGAATCCGTCTCCAACAGGTTAAGATTGTTATCTAAATTACTTCAAATTACTTATTTGCTTTATTAAATTTAATCAATTCAATCTTAAATCATAATGCCCTTTGCTTCACTGCTGTGTCATAAATGGCACCCTGGGATACCAAATGAAATCTGCCATTTTGTTGAATTGATTTTTTTTTCTTGATTACCACATCATTTAATAGTTATTTTTGTAGCATGTTTTTCAATGTTGTAAAGTTCTTCTTCTGCAAAATGTTTTGTTGAATGTAGAGTATAATTATAAATAATAAGGCTGGACTTACTTGAGATGAATTGGACAACGTTTCATCTCCTCCCGTAGACTTTATCAAGTGAAGTATTTTGAAATGCTGTGTTGCCTAGCCGTGTCGCGATGCATCTCGGCATTGTAAACAGTCATAAGACTGTTTTGTTGAATGGTTTGACACGTTTACTAAATAACAATGTCAAGATTACTTCCACATAACTTTTTGCTAATTTATGTCCATATGTTGTGCATGGGTGTAACCAACCCTTAGTAGTGGCACTAAGGGTTTATTCACTCACAGTACTAGTGACCCAACATTTGTTCCGGCCACGGTTGCTTAGATGCCATAACATCTCAGATAACAAAGTGTAATGGGTTAGGGTTGATATAGGGTTTTTAAGTTTTTAAGAAAATTGTGTCAGGGTTAGGGTTAGGGACTGGGATAGACTTAGGATTAGTCTTCATGAGTTTGGGTTAGTGTATGAAATAGTTGTTAGAGGAATTATCAACGGATCAAACCATCTTCATTACTATCAATCACTGCTGATTACTCACCTGATATATCAAACTTGGCTGTCTGGACCTCATTAAAGAGTTGGTCACGGTCAAGATCTGGACATATCCTCCTCAGCCCTTCCATCACCTCCATGTCGGTACTGGTCATTCGTCCAGCTGACTCTGACATGTTGACTGTGTCTAGCAATATTGTTCCTGAAGTTGAAATAAAGAATGCTAAAGGTATTTTTATTTTAATTAAACATGAGGAGCTAGAAAGGGTTTCTTTGTTGCAACTTACCATATCTCTGTATTCTAGAACACGAAATGCATTGTATATCACACACAATAAGAGTTTTACTAACTCTAACTAGTCAGTTGATGAAAATTTGAATGGTTTTCAGTTCTAATTGCACTAATTATTTTTGTTGTAATAGATGATACTTCCCTTATAGCAATGGTGCAACCTAAGATCTCTTAAACATAAATTTCAGGATTTGCAAGTCCATCAGTTATTATGATTACCAAACGGTCGTATATTACTTACAAATGGTATGTTGAAAGTTTGAGATCCATATGTCACCAATTTTAATATTGTTTCACAAGAAAAACTAATAAAGATATGCTACCAAAATATTGTTCTTTCCGCGAGTTTAAATTTTGCTCAAATTGCAGAACAAAGTACACAATGACCAGCTGACAGGCAGTGGGCGACTACGTACACTGCTCTGGTTTTAACGGTTGAACTCTGCGTGACCTTCGGCTAATGGCCAATCAGACAATTTTGGAACTAACAGTACGTGCTCGTCATTTTGCAAATTTTGAAATTTAACCATCCAGATTTTCAACAAAACTATGTATTCTACCCAAAGGTTCTACGACAGGTAATCTTCACATTGTGAATGATTTGAGCTGATTTTATTCATTTTGCCGTGTTCTGGCGTGCAAATCTCGAATTCTATCTTTAACAGATGACAATGTTTCTATTTGATAAGACATAGCTTGACACAAATACAGTGTCCATCAGTCAAGACTATCAAAAGAACAAGTGATCTCCAATACTATTAAATTACTGACCCCTCCATATCACCTAAAACAACTAACATACATGTATTCAAAGTACTTATCCTGAAAAATAGGATTTATTTGCAATCATCTTTATTTCGACTGAAAAGTGCCAAATGGTTGCTATGCATGTTGAATTTTGAGTTTATTTCTTTTTGTCCTAGAAGAGAAGCATCATGCGTTTTTGTCTGTGTAATAGGGTAATCTGAGGAAATCATAGCATATTCCATTTGTTTCACCTTGACATTACTTCAGTCATATTCACCTAAACCCCAAACTGCAATCCTCTCACTCACCTAATAATAACTTGACTAGATTAGAATCAAGAATGTCGGGCGTTTGTTCCAATATGAGCCTGGCAACCAAGGTACTGCAGGATCCGACCATCTGTAAGGTGATACTGATATCCCTGGATGGGTCGTCACGGCGACTGTTGACATGGTGATCGATAATTTCAGTCACACATCTGTCCAGGGCGGCATCTATTTTTGGCAAGATGTTGTGGTCTACGAGGGTAAGGGTGAGGTTGCTGAGTGACTCAAGATCTATTTCATCCCTGCACACCAAGTCTGTGAGTGAAATCTGACATGCTGGCAGGAGATGGGTGACCTCTGTCCGGAGGGGAATTTCTCCTCTGGCCACGTTGAGGACCGGAATGAAGATGACAGGATGGTCACTGTCCTGGTGCTTCTGAATTATCGGAGAAGAGAGAACAATGGCACAATAATTAATCATCATCATCTAACAGAGTGCATATAATTTATTCAAATGAAAAAAAATTAACACAATTGGCAAACACCTGCTCCTTGCTAGATGGTTTCAAAAACCTGAAACACAGAACAACCAAGATCAATAAATCATACCAGACAAACCAAAGTTTTACTTTTATGTATACACATGGCAATAAATCTCCACTACAATCAGTAATCCAAATGGACACTCAAGTGGGGCAAACACTGTCAATATAAAGATCTGTGTGATGTGTAAACATAATAAACTATGAAAGGACACATTTAAGCAATATTTAAGTTGTAAAACATCACTCTGGGGTACTATGGGTTCTTTAGGGTAATACATGTACTATGGATTCTCTGGGGTACTATGGGTTGTTGTTGTTGTTCTCCGCACCTTATTTCAAGTCTTGCTTTCCTGCCAAGAATCAGATGACAAATGACTTTTGATATTAGTGATATGAAGCACCAAGGTCAACTAGATTTGTTATTGTTTCCTTTCAGGCATGTGGACTGATGATTGCTTCAATATCACAACTAGAATGATTTAAAACTGTAGCTAACAGAAAAGAAGCAAGATTTGGGAATACAACAAAATTTATTCAGTATAAAAAATAATAAACTCCCAAACTGCGATATGCATGTGTGTGTGTGTGTGTGTGTGTGTGTGTGTGTGTGTGTGTGTGCGTGTGTGCGTGTGCGTGTGCGTGTGCGTGTGCGTGTGCGTGTGTGTGTGTGTGTGTGTGCGTGTATTGTATGTGTGTATGTGTTGCCAAAACCTTTACAAACAATCATCTCAGTTTGCGTGACATTATTCCAACCTACATGTAGTACACCTGTAAAACTATTTTGAGGTATTCACGTAAAGTAATCTGACAATTCTAATAAAATGATATCCTGCACAAAGCAGGATTAAAATACAATCTAAATGAGACATCACAACAAAGATCCTGTCGAAAACAATCTCATACATGCACATGGTGACAAGCCATCAAGCATGACAGTAAATGCCTACCACAATGGGACACGCCCACCTGAGCCAATTTTCTTTAACCCATCGCCTGCAAAGTTTTGAAATTTCCATAGAGTTTATATATGGCCCACCTGGTTCCCATGGGCAATAAGTTTAAGTTCACTTCACATACGTCTGCAGTTACTGTGACAATATAAATCTTCCATGATGCAGACTTACATTGCAGCCAGCTTGTAAGTCCATATATAATTTATCCAAAGGAAATTGGTTAGATTTTTGGTAAAATATAGTCATTTTGCATGTATACATCCAATCCTGAAGTATCTCAAACATCATTAAACGTTAAATGGTCTTCGGGATCATTTCCTGAAAAGTTTTTTCAACAGTTTGATTTGGGGGATTTTGATGGAGATCAGCAACCATATTAAAGACACTATATAACATTGTGGAAGACCCATTCAAAAAATTGTCAATTTTTGCTATCTGACATATCTGCCAGTGTTTGAATGGACAAATAAACACCCTAGAACACAAAAGTTCAGACAGTTATGCTGTCACTTGTAAAATGTGAACAGATAAACATTGGCACATGAATTTATTCTGCCAATAGAAAATTCTGCAACACAGCAGTCTATGGGAGAAAACTGGAATGGTCTCTCGATGAGTTGTACTTTTTTAAAGCACTCAATAATCATTTTGAACTACAATTTTTTCAGGGCTTTATTTTTAGACCTTATCAAAGACACTAGTGTCATGGCCATGGGGAATAATGTACCTTACATTTTTTAAAATGAAAATATTGTTCACAATGCCTTTGATAAGACTAAGTTCTCTGAATGGAAATCCCTACTTTTCACCCATACATCTAGATGAAAACTCTACAATCTGAGTTACATCCTACAGTAATATGGCCCTACACATCCATTTCAGGAAAGTGAGGAACATGTAACATTTTCATAATTGTCATGGAATGGAGCAGCAAGAGGGAATTGCAATGGGTAGTATTTTAAGTACTTTCTAAATATCGTATGTTTTTAAGTTGTAATAATTCTTACAGTGCCTAGAAACTTTTGCCTAAGTATTGGGCGCTACAAATGTGACAATATAGTTTTTATATTTGTTATTTTTATTATTTCATTTTTTTATTTAACTCTCAACGTGCCGACGACGCAGATCTGCATCAAATAATACATGTACACATAAACTCCATAGACGTTAAAATCCTCTGGCATTTTAAGACTTAAGAGTTAAACAATTAATATGACCGCAGACTCAATACACATTAATACTGTACGTATACGTACATACATGTACACATGTATGTGTTCTTTTACTGTGAAAATCATGTGTACAGATACAAAGAAGTAGTTGACATTCAATGTTTCATCATTGTCCTTGTTGTTATTTCATGGTTGGCTGAGTTGCATATCAATTAATCATGGCAAATTAAACATCCTACATGTACTTGTAAATTTATTCAGACATAAAATTGATGTTGTTTCTTTATTTTTATTTTATTATGTCACCATGTACAAGAAAATTGGATACATTAATTGATTTAATTCTATTATATTTTTATCACCAGCATATGCCACGCAAATTTGCCAAGTTGTTTGCAGAAAACATGGATTTAATTAGTAAAACTAAAAAGAATGTGTTGTTTTACCAATTTCCCAT
This sequence comes from Eucidaris tribuloides, assembly GCA_001188425.1. NCBI lineage: Eukaryota > Metazoa > Echinodermata > Echinoidea > Cidaroida > Cidaridae > Eucidaris > Eucidaris tribuloides. The sequence continues at coordinate 31,142 of JZLH01S0009205.1, forward strand.
TCATTATTCTAATTACATATGTGTATGAGAGCACAAACTCCTAAACTTTCATACACAAACACTCACACAATAAAACACACACACACACACACACACACACACACACACACACACATACTCACACACATACACACACACACACACACACACACACACACAGACACACACACACATACACACACACACAACACACACACACACACACACATACAAATATACACACAAATACACACACACATACACACACAAACACACACACACATATACACATGTAGTCAAGTGTACACAAACACACACACAATAAACTACTAATTACAAATCACCTTCTCATGTACATGTAGTTTGTCAAACCATGGCTAGTGAGTTGATGACCTAATACAGAAATAATGTAGCAATGTAGCCCAGGTTCTTGCCAAAGAGATAATTTAGAGTCCAAAGTCAGCTTTGGAAAGAAACTTTCCTGTATAACTTTGGAAATTTCAAGGTAAACTTCCACTGACTGCAGGTTGAGGTAATCCACATTTCGACTAAATGGGACACAACGCGATAGCTGACAGATGTTTCAATAGGAAAACAGGACATAGCCTCAAACCTTAATATCATCAAACTGTGATAACTGTCTTCTGATATGAGTCAGTACTTGGCCAAAATCAGTCATATGTCAACGTTTCTCTTTGCGTCTTAGCAACACCATGTTTTGATACTCAAGGTATGTTCTATGCCTGCAGGACAATACTATTTATATCTGGGGCAGGGGTGGGATTTAGGATTTCTCTTTAGGCATAACTTTAAACTCAGTGATTTTGCTTAAATGATCTGAATTTTATAGTCAAGTTCACACTAATCACTTATAGTCATAGTTACCTAACTACAATATGGAAGCCCTAAGCATTAGTGTTACACGACTTCAGCATTTTAGAGAGTCGACTAGTCGCCCACCAATAGTCGCGACTCCGACTATTAGTCGACTATCGGTGTTCAACGTCTGGTCTTAGTGTTTTCAAGATTGGTGGTGTGGGGTGCGTGGGGGTCGCAGTCGGAGTCGCAGTGAGTGCAACGTATACAGCAACACATGTATGATAGCATTGCACGATTATAGGCTGATCCAAGTACATTTTGGCAGTTCTGTTTGATGATAGATTATGGCCGATTCACAATGAAAAACGTAAAGGAAAAGAATAAAGAGTCAAAAGATTAAGCAGCCGTACACATACACAATGCCATCATTTGCCATGACACAATGATTGGTAGTTCTGTTCAATTTTTATGTCTTTTGACTCAGTTTTTAATACAAATTAACATGTGATAAAAAGTTGACTATTGCGCTCCAATAGTCGGAGTTGCGACTCCGTGTAGGCAGTCGCGACTACGACTTTTCACGACTTAGTCGTGCAACACTACTAAGCATGTGAAATGCCAACTTAAAGTTGGCAGTTAGTTAACAGGAAATGAAAGTTTTGCAGGTTAAGCGACGCTTTTAATGACAATATTTCTCGAGAAATCCATGCCCCACCCCCTCCAATATTGAAGTACATCAGTGTAAATGAAGTTATCGGCAAATTCGTTGTTAAGTTTGATCCATTAATTCTAAAAGATGAAGCCAACCCACGGCCCTTTTGCATAGAAATGTTTTTATGTTTTCCAGACTTTCATATTTTACAAGGGATAATTCTGTGGTATGTATCAGGTTTACGCACTACAGCCATGAAACTGGGGTCATGGTGTACATTGCACTAAACTTGACTGCTGCACTTTGATAAAACTTATTCTTATCATAAAAGAGTGACATGTGAACACTGAACAAAATTGTGGTTGATATACCAATTTTGTATTACTGATGTAAAGTCAATATATCAGAGGTGATAGGATGTACCATGTGATCATAACTTATGCCTGATTGTGTCTGTGAAAGTGAAAGGATTACTTTGAGATGACTTTTACATGTCTTACCTGTGACAGATGGAATGCATGGGAGATTGCACACACTGTTGAATCTAGGTCACATGCTTCGTTGCCGAGGACAACATGAACTCGAGATGAAGATGACAAGGACCTCTGGAAAGAGAGAAAAAAGTATTGGACATTACTGTCACATATTCAGTATAGAATACATAAAAATGGAGGTAACAATACACAGTTCACACATGTGTATATGCAGGCACACATACACACACACATATATACAATGTATATATATATATAATGTACAAATAGGCTTACATACACACATCCACAGACTTGCCGAGACAAACTCACACAGATATACAGCATTATAATCACAATTCAAATAAATGTGAATGCTAACTTTCAGATACACCATGACATAGCTACAAGATGACATTTTACCACATTAACAGTCTTTAAGTTAAATAAAATAATTCCATAAAATGAGAATCAATTTGCTTTATATTACCCACTTTACAACGATGACGACCAATTAAATGAAATCATACATTTAGCATTACATGTATGCGGAGCATAGTACCACACAAATGGATGTGAATAGAAATATTTCTGCAGATATGTCCTTCCTGTTCCTCCCAAGAACTTAACGAACTTCCTCTAAAATTAGGCATATAGATTAACACAAAGATTATTGCACATCCTACAAGTAGGCTTTGCACATTTACAGTTGTATGCAAGACCATTGCTCGTGTGCTCAAATAACTTCCATCATTATGTGAATATCTAGTATCAATAGTTCTGAACATTTTAACCTGTTGTATCACTAAAAATACGCAGCTTAACTTCGTTTGATGTCTGTGAAAGCATGCACGCCTGACACGAAGGGGCGTATGGCTGTCTTGGCACTGCGGGAGGCATCTTGAGCCGGGTGCGACACTTAAAGTGACGATGGCGAGAGTGCAATCCTTAGGGAAGTGGAACTATAGTTGAGTAAAGTCGGCGTTGAAAGCCAGAAAAATGTGCGTACAAATTTCGTTGTGCTGCCAGGGGCGGAACTCCTATGGCTCTGCCGGGGGGGGGGGGGGGGGGTAGGTGCACGTGCACCCAGTGCATCCCCCAGCCTACGCCCTTGCATGTTATAGTTAAATCAGATTGTCTCCAACAATATTTATGTGTTGTATGCATGTGTACATGTATTATAGTATGGCTTCCAGACATTTAGATTCACCCATCCTATATTGATAAGAAAACTACTATCTTCAGTCATCTGCTTCGACTAAAATTACACAGAATGAGTACTCTGGAGGTAGAAAAAGCAGGAGATGAATGTACTTTCGAGGTTGAAAAAGTTGCATGGTCTGGAACCGAGACTAAGTATGGTACATGTAGCAAATAATGACAAATACTTACATTTAATAATGAACAAAATTAAGTATGGGATATGGATGTACATGTACTGTGGTAGATGAGGAAATACATGTAGGAAGTAATCTTCGAGAAAGAAATTTTGACTATAATCTTCAAATACTGAAAAAGACATCCTTGACTTTGAGCTTAACAATGTAATGACAGGTGTAATAATCACACCATACACATGAATCACGAACATGTACACCAACACCCACACAAACATAAACAAACAAAAACAAAACCTTGATATCTAACAAACAAGAAAAGTGGGGAGGGGTAACTGGGATGTGTGGGTGTGTGTTCATAAACTTACAGATTACCGTACTGTCAAGTGATTAGTCAGTTATTATGAAATTTAATGTCATTTTCCTTGCAGACAAAGCACATCCCACCAGGGTAAAAAATACTGTTGTTCTTCACGGTGGCTCTTTTGAAATAAAGTAGCCCTCGTGAACAGTTTACTCTATGCAGTTACAGGATTTTACGGTGGCTATTTGGAATGATTAGGGGGCAAATCGCCCTTAGCCACCGTGTATTTTTTTCGCTGCATCCCACGTGCTACAACCCGCCCCCCCCCCCCACGTATACAAGTAGCTAGTAATAGTGACGTCAGACGTGAAGCTGAGGAAATTTCATTTATGTCACAAATTGGAATTAAACCACTGTTAGCCATCACCTGTCACAAAAATGAACACACAGGGACTTTAGATATCTTTATTTCTGTCACCTTAATCAACTCTCACTTGATGATTAAATATCAGTTGAATTCTGTAATTGTAAAGATATCTGTCAGTCAAAGTGGTCCGATTTGTCATTTCCGGAATACTACAAGCTGCAGTATCAACACTTTATAAACAGAGACATTACTTTTGCTTTATTCAACATTTTTACTGAGTGTAAATTATCTGCTGTTGGTTTGTGTGGCATAGATACAGAGATATACTTAGTCATCATATTTCAGTATTTCTAACGTGATCTAAATGCAATATTGACCTCCCACTCTAAGCTCTCACTTCCTGCACAAACTTTCCATGACTTACAAAGCGAATTACCACCTTTATTAAAGTAAAATGTCACTGTTTTCATAATAGTCAATCTTTAAATTGAAGGGAAAAACAAACAGGTAAGAGCAGTCTTATCAGAAATATTTATCATATAAAATTGTTTTCTTTCTAACTCATACTTCTGTAAAATTGTGTATTCCTGCAAACCCCTTTCAACCTTGACCTTTCATGAAGACAATAATCATACTCATTTCCCTCTTTTCATGAAGGCACTTGGTCCCTTCTCTCAACCCATCCCAAAATAGATACAAAAATTTATCAGATTTATAATTATTAGCACTATTTAAGTGTCACAGACAAGTTCACTGACTCAAGGCAACCTTCAAGGAAAAAAAGGAATTTAGAGTCCTGTTGGGGCAGAGGTCTACAACAATAAACTGATATTTATTTTCACCTTTTTTATATTAACATTCATAGCCAACCCTAAAAGTATTAATGATGTATACTGTGGTACAGGATGTATAATGAGATATTACTCAGTAATGAATAAAGAAACTTTCTCATCCCTAATAGGGCGAGAGCTAGCTACTTCTCAATTTACCCCATCGCACCCAAAAGATTTGACCCCTCAAAATTACTTAGACTATCTATGTGATTGAAAAAAGATTTGTCAGCTGGACCCCATCGGCTGGGTTTTGTCCCTAGACCGAATTTAAGGGGGTTCATTTACCTAGTCCCACACATAGATAAGTGGAT
>JZLH01S0009219.1:15571-29221 GCA_001188425.1 Eucidaris tribuloides
TTTTTTATCCATAAATGTTTTTCTTTTAGTAAAAAAATGTCAATTTGTCCACCATAATTTATAGTCTCATCAGGTGACAAGGCTTATGCCTTTTTTCACATTTTAGGAGGCACTGTTCTATTTATGCACTACTGCGTTTTTGATTAAGCTGATCTGTTCTTAATATGCCCACCGATTTGAACGACTTAGAGCAACTTAATTTAATTTCTAAGGTCGCTCGCTACGCTTCGCTGCATAAATATATGATTAATCTGTTTGAATATCTTTTCAGTCTCTGCAATCTGAGATATTTCAGAAACGTTTTCCCTGTATAAAATGTTATTTGGACACCATGCAGTTACAGGTCTAAAATTTTTCTCGCTCGCTTGCTTGCGTTCGACAGTGATATAGTATATTTGAAAACCTAATTGCAACTTCATGCTTTAGTATTTTACTGCTTTTTATATTACAGCAAAGATCGAGAAAACATAAAGGTGAAGGTCTAATGTAATTCAAAATTAAAACTATTATGCAATGTTTTAGAGATTGTTTGACGGTGTAAGGGTACCTTTTCAAAAAATTAGTCCTTGATGTGGGTTGTCCCAAAATTTGCGAAATTGCCCATCGGATCATCCCCTATTCGTCGACCGGATTTACTTACGCCATGCGGTTTCACCTCCAAGATGTGCACCTCCCATGCGAAACAGCTAGCCTTGGTACTGGTTGTTGAGAAGGGCCGTAAACAGGAGGCATCCATTTTGTTATACCTCATTTCAGAAAGAGCAGAGTCTGCTCTTTCTATGAATTATAACTCAGATAACCATTAACACCTTATTTTTAACCCTTTGGATGCTATAAGTTGTGAATCTCGGTTCGAGTTTTTTATTATTAATTAAAAAAAATTACACACGAAAGAATTCAGAATCTGTCATGGTGTTGATATGACCTTGGGCATAAGCTTTCAAAAAAAAAAAAAAAATCTCAAAACTAAATCGGGCTTTTAACTATATTTTCTTCAACTCTTGACACATAAGCCAGTTCTGCCAATATATTTCCCGAGGTTCTGCATTGGCAGTCATTTTACGCTACGAATTTTCTCCAGCTCTGCCGCACATGTGTACACCAGATAATGTTATCCAATTTCATGATGTTGTCCATCTTTCGCATTGGGGGGGGGGGGGGGTGGTTCGAATATTGTTCGGCGCGCGCGTGCGCAAAATTGCATTCTAAAAGTTTGGAGAATTGAACCGGTATAACTGTTGTTTTAGAATGTGTTTTAGCGTAAATTTTTAATTGCTGCCTACAGTGATATTTTTAAAAACTAATTGGCTAATTACTTTTTATGAATTTTTTAAGTTAATATAAAGTTTAATTCTTTAAAATATCAAATTAGGGGTGGGCCGATGACTCTGACCCACTAATTACATTCTTATTAGCCAAATTGGCGAATTGCAAGTCCATGTAAATCAGTTTTATTTGTCACTTACAGGGGCAAACTGTATTTTTCAAAGTGGAAATGTAGAAATTTTTCACCTGTGGAGAAGAAAATATATCAATTCGTAAACAATTTTCACTCTATATTTTACTGCACTTTACGATGATCATTAAGCATATTTTTCAAGGTATACGTCAGTTTGTTATATGAGTGGGTTCTCGCATGTCAATTTATCATCACGTTCTGCAGGACCTTTCACGACCCTCCCTGCGTTTCTTTCAGCATTTAAGAGCTCCTCTAATTGGCTTAATTATGAATTAAGGCAATGAAAAAACAAATCTATTTGTCACGTTTTGGGGGCAAATTATGTTACTTTTTGAAGGTGAAAATGCAAAATTTCTTCACCCTGGAGGAGAAACCCCCTCTCAACCCTCCAATTAGTTTATTTTTAGGACTATTTCAATATCAATATTAATAATCACTTTCTTATTTTTCTGTAATGATTGACCCATTGCATATTTTCAAGGCGGAAAAACAGGGGTACACTCGCAGTACTTTATCAACACATTCTGCATGTATCCTCAGGGGATCCTCTTTCAAGCTCCTCCCTTGTCAGTACACATCTATTAAAAATGAATATTCGGACATTTAATCACGCTATTCGGGTAAAATGATTGTGTGCCCCAAACACTACACACCACACACAACAACACAAACAAAATGAAAAAGTCCATACGCATATTTTGCACGTTGTAGGGTCACTTTTAAGAATAGCCAATGATTTGTGGGTGTCCTTAAAAATGTGGAAATTTCAGCGATCAACCCACTCCCCCATTCCTTGGGCCGGATTTACGCCTGATGACTATATGCACTCCACTCTATATCATCTCGTTCATATAATGTAATAGAGATCGTAACAACAATTTTCGTACTATTAATACATCATATATTTAATTACTTTTATTATCTATATTTAACTGATCAGTTAAACTTAGCTTCACTTTAAACAATCTTTACTTGACATCATTATAATATAGCTTGCCAGTTCGCTTATCAAGCCAGGACATCTTAGTCGCAGGACCACGTACTTTTAATCATAGTATGTACACCAAAATAACAATTAAACAAAGAAAATATAATGCTAATTAGCGAGTGTCTATAATCAGCTTCGTGAATTGTACGCGAGTCAAGCATGCTGTATGCCACACAGTCACTCAAGCAGAGTATATTTAGATTCAAATGAGAAAATAATTGAGCTGATGCTTTACCTGATCTGTAAAGCATCATCTATACCCTGGCTTGTGATGTATATACAATGTGTGATCCATGACTACTTACATGGAATGGCTGTATATTTATTAACCAAAACCGATTCTCGATTCTCAGACAGCACATATGAAAGAAGTTGATATAGTTAAGTATTTACAAGCTAATCGTTATTTATATCATACTTTGAACACATATTTTTGTGAGAATTTACTAGTTTCAATGCATTGGAATAATTTAAACTTCAGGTTTTACTGGGTGTTGTTCAGTGAGACCATTTTGCTGTTATGAACATTATCGAGATACCACAGTGACTGAATAACGATGCTTTGCATTAGTAATAATACTGTATACCAATAGGTGGTTTATACATGCACGATTTTATTCATGTTAGCCTGTATACAAGAGACTTAATCCACAGTTAACAGAAAATTTATGAGGTTTTTGCAGTGTGATTCGTGAAATTTAGTCCTTTTTTAATTTTTGCTTCCCTCGTTTCACTTGGTTTTACCTGAGCCGAGGGTTTGCGAAGGCAACTGTCGGATTGTAAACAGTTTATTGCATGGAATGATTTGAGAATGTATAGACTGTTTATTGTGTCATTTGTTTGTCACTTGCATTTTCTGTTTTATTGCAATAAATAAATATAGAAAATTCTACCTTCTGGTGGGATTATACTTCTTATATGATAATTACTTCTATGTTAACATTATAACTACAGGCATGGGAATGCTGATTTTTCCTTACTCTGCAAATGCATACAAATATGAATTTAGGTATTTTCAGTGAGTGAAAATATTTTAGCTGTAATTGGTTTTTAATCGGGGTTTTTATTGTTCTTGAAGTCACTTTGTGAGTTCGATCCTGCAATTCTTTATAGGTAGGTATCTATATGCTCTCGCATAAGTACAGCAAACATTTTTCGATGTTCTTAGGGCTGTTTATAGGCCAAATGGACTTGCCTGTGATTGGCACACATCATGAATTACTTAGATTTCGAAATTGAAACAAAAAACAATAGTTGTATGCACCAAGGATGCAAGTGTCAACCTATGTAGTTGCACGTGAGTTTCCGTGGCACTGTCCTTGAGGTAAAAGAGACTTACATGCCGCTGTCTTAAAAAATATAAGCCAGTAATATGTTTGTTATAGAGACAACAAAAAATTCAATCGAGGTCTGACGTAAACTATATCCATCCAAACTTATAACGAAGCAATCAAAGTTGCAGTAGCATGTATAATCAAAGTGTTGAAATGAGGAAATTAAAACCAAGATTAACAGAAGTTGACTTCACAACGTTTCAGTTTATTTATCAGGTGAAGGTCACCTGATGAATAAACTTGAAAAGCTGTTGTTGAGTCAAACTTCTTGTGTAATCTTGGTTTTATTTTCTCATTTTAACATTGACTTATAGTATATATATATATAATATACATACATGTATTGTAGGGGTATATATTTTCTATATGCTCCTACACTTTGCTAAAGGTCTAAAAATATCATTTCTTCTTATATACGAGTAGTATTGCACAATGTAGTTTGTGATAATATTATTGCTTTATCATCAGAAGCGGTGCAATGGAATAGACCAGTTTATGAATTTAATGCGAACCTTTTAACAAGATTTATTCCAAACCGAGAGCTTGCTCGAGGTTTCCGACATGTAGCACAAATATGCCAAGTTGGTTACAAGTAATTGAATGTATCATTATAAACAGGTTCATAGATATTTTGTTCTAGAGCCCCAAGGCAGAAAATCATAATTGAATTTATTAGTAAACTCGTCTATTCCGAGACTAATAGACATATTTTATTGGGCATTCTCGTCCTAATCATCGAGTAATTTTCATGTAACTTCAATTTTAATAGTTGGAAAGGGAGGTTTGGGTCTGCGGAAACAACATTTAGAAATCTACTTAAAGTACAAAGTCTAAGGAAACGTTTTGAAATTTTGTCTGTAACGAGTGTTTGTATGCGTACAATATTTGGATTCAACGAAGAATTTATCACATATTCGGATACTGCTTGCGTGAGACTCAAGGCGTTCTGGGCAATAGATCGCACCGACGTTGCGTCATGTTAAGGGAGCACAATGGAACACACGAGAGGACGGCAGTTGGGAGTCCGCTCGACGTTTGCGAAATGGATTCTTGCTTTTCGCCTTTTGTTTTCCTCTGCTCTGTATCAGCGCTTCAGCAGCACCACCAGCGTATGTCTTCATTGGAGGCGTCTTGCTAGCTGGCGGTGTGATTACTTTGGGTCGTCCTGTAGGGAAGATGTTTGGGTCAATCCTCTCCAGTTTTCTGCAGAAGATAATCTTTGTCAATGCTGTTGTTTTATTGTGTGATTTCTTCTTTGCTTTACGATTACTTTATATTGATGACTTTTTTCGATTGTTTTTTTCAGGTTGATGAATCATGCGAGTTTTAAACGCACGGCAATTGATGCAGGAATGTACCATTTAGAATGCGAGCAAAAAGACTAATCTTCGGTAGTGCGTTAATCTACGTTAGACTCATTGCACATTATAAATAGGCTCATTGTCTTGTTATAGGTAGCCAACCGAATATCAGTACATGCAGAGAACTCAGTTACGGACAGGGAATAGTCTTTGCTTCACACGCCTCGAGTTTTGGAAGCTTCTGTATTGATCGTTTTAGTCACTATCCAGTATCGATCTACGCTGTGAATATATGGCGAAAGAAACTCGACGACAGATGTAGTCGATAGGCGAACAAAACTTTTTGCAGAGTACTTCTCGAAAGGCAATAGCTATTATTCAGCAACTTGACAAGTAGATCGGCATGGATGAGGCACAATCATAAGTCTGTGATGATAATGAAGAATTATCAATTTAGCTAATGTTTAGTAGTTCCTTATCCGTGTGGCATATGAACCATTACAATTAATTCCGACTAACCGTCATACATATTGAGAATAACGAATACCACTGTTTACTAGAATCGACTTTACAAAGTCATTTCTATGAATGCTTACAGTTGTAGAGAGGAGTTATCAAATACGAGGAATCCATGCTTGGGAAATTGCAAAAGAAAGAATATTCCTGGTCGATGTGATGGCCAGAGTTATGACGATTCTTGAGTGTGATGCTAATAAAAGGTCCACGTTCCTTTTTGTATTGCTCTTTATTTGTAATAAAATGGACTACGTATTGCCTAAATCGATGAGGTGTCGACATTCGAGAGTGTGAACAAGTCTCCACACTGTTATTGATATGAGTTTGCTCAAGAAGAACAAACTTCTTGATGTGCAATAACATAAGATGTCGCTTTTAAGTTATCGATTATGTTTGCGTCGACTTGATTTCTGTTGTGTGATTTGCAATCATAACGCCGAAAAATAGACATCGAGGCTTTCTGCTTCGCATCCATTTACGTAGATATTCGCTAGGCGGAAGTTTTTCTTGCAGCGTTTTTCAATATGTAAAACGTAGAACGTATATGCCGCGGAGATTTTTTAACGCGCCGTGATGTATAGTCTTCTGAATAAATACGTAAGAGCAATGGTTGTTTGTTGCGTCACGTTGAAAGACATCTACATTGAGTTAACTTTCAGTTAATATAATTTTAAATGCAATAGTTGCTTTGATTTCTGCACCGTTTTCCGTGATTTCCAATGGTTTGTAAATTTTGTGGTTGACAAGTTTTTTTTTTAATTAATAGTACCATGATGTCAGAAGCTTCACATATACTTACATGCACTCAGTTTGCCTATTTGGGTCCGGGATGTTTTCGTAAACCATATTAACAATGAACACCGTGTTATGCGATGCGTGGTCAGCCTGTAGTGACTTGTGTATTTATCGCCAGATATTTGTCACGATCGCAGCTGATCAGTGGACTCAAGATTTGTTTCAGACGGTACTAATTGCTTTTATAGGGTGAATCTTTGCTAGACAAAATACCAAGTCAGCAAATTAATTCATTTCGAGATTATAAGAAGCAATTTGTCAACGTCACAAAGACGATATTTTACATTAACTCGTACGCAGAGAGATGAAGCCGGGCTTTTTTTTTTGCACGTCTGAATTTCATTGTGTAATTAACTGGTATAGAGAAGAAAATGCTATTTCAAAACTTCAGCAAGTGTGGAGCTAGAAACGCAGTTTTAGTGTATTGTTTTAGCAACGTTTGACTTCGATTTTGATTTTTTTTTTGGTCTTAGTGACAAATTTAATCGTTGTACTAGTCTATTTGTCTCTTTACTCCATATGACATTGACTTATAGTGCATCACATAGATTGACCTTGCTATTATTTTAAGTGGCCTGACACATGCAGCACTGTCTGGTATTAATAAGTACGGTATTAACCTGATTACACACATGGCCTATGTGTGCATTGATACACAGGGAGATCTTTATACTCAATATTGTTATATGCATATTTTTTTTTCAAAATCTAGGTAATTTCTTGATGCTTCAGATTTCACAGGGCATGTCCTTTATAAATAACAAAGCGGCCTTTTAATGGGAGAGTGCCAAATGAGATTCCTACCTTCTTGAGTTGACTACTGAAGAAAAAGCAAATGTACTGCTACGTTTGAGCACAACTACGCAGATCGTTATGAATTTATTGTTACGAGGGAAAGCAGGACGGAGCGTAGCCAATAAGAGAAATAACTATCGTTTTTGACAAAAGTGAATTCAAATTTATATCCACACGGTAGAATTCGCGAGGAAATCAGGGTGTAAATATTTTTTTCGGAGAGAGTGGTGGGGTGGGGGGGGGGGGGCGTCGCCGGCTCGCTAAAAGGTACTAAATAATATTTCAAAAGTTTTCTGGCGCGTTCGCCGAAACACCGCCATATAATTTTGCAAAGACATATTTTTTTTTGTATATTAAGTAATATTTTTATATGTAAAGTTAAATGGTTTCGTCGTGCTTTCACGTTTTTAAATCATATTCATGGCTTTTTGCGTTCGTTTATGTTTTTCAGTTTGCAATCTTTTGGGGGTGGGGCGGGTAGGGAGACTATATTAGCCACCAAATATTCTTATTTGTTTTACATTAAACTACGTATTCATTACATTGGTCTTTTAGCGCAGTTCCTGCCTCCTCTGGATTCTTGAAGCGAATGATTGCCCTCTGGTGCGAGCTTTGAATCCTGGAGACGAGAATGATATATGAATGTGTATTGAGGGGGGGGGGAGCGGGGTGGGTGGGGGGGGGGCTGGAAGGCATTAAAGTGCCGATGAAATCAGACACATTCCTGAATTCAGAGATTACGAAAATACAGAAGGAAAATTAGTGAAGTTTGAACAAATTTGGTTGAACGGGTTCAAGAGTTATGTTTGTCAAAGTTTATTTGTCTGTGTTATGGAGGATTGTTTAATTGGCAACTCACCAGCTGTTTTAGATGAAAGTGTGGAGAACTCTCCATTGGTTTTTGTACAAATTTTCAATCTTTTCTCACTTTTTATCAAATATCTGATTTGCTCTTGCTTGTTTGTAGCAAGTTGGTTCTGTAAAAATGATTCTAATGGTTTTTCTGAAAGATTTAGAATACTTTCTTCAACTACCGACACTAAGAAAATTTGCAAATTATTGAAATTTGAATTACAAATCTTCAATGGGAGTTCTCCAGCACTTTATCTGAAAAATGGTTAGAGTTGCCATTTAAGGATCTCCTATAAAAGATCATAAACTTTGCACATATAACTCGTTGAAAATTACTATTTGCTCACTTTCACTATTTTCATCTTATATTGTTCTGTACTCTCTTGATTCAGTAAGATGTCTGGGTTTCATTTCCTTTAATCTCCTCAGATTGGAAGGAGGGTGTGTAGAACTTCTGTGTGTACTTCTGCGCTGTGCATGTGTTTGTGTGTGTATAGTTTGTTGTGCAGCGTGTGCTGTATGAGGTGTGTTTTGTGAGTGTGTGTGTGTGTCTGTGTTGTTGTGTGGTGTGTGTGTGTGTGTGTGTGTGTGTGGTGTACGTGTCTGTATTGAGTGTAAGGTGTGACTTTGTGTGTGTTGTGTGTGTGTGTGTGTGTGTGAGTGTGGACGTGTGGGGTGGTGTCGGATGTGTGGTATGTGTGTGTACGTGTCTGTATGAGTGCGAGTGTAAGCGTGCACTTGTGTTGTGTATGGAGTGTGCGTGTGTGTGTGTGGTGTGTGTGTGTGTGTGTATGTACGTCGTAACACAAATGGAATATGGTAGTAATACATTCGTGAAATCATGATTCGGTGAACCTGATGTATGTAATTACGTTTCTGAAAATGTCCATAAAAATAGTATTCTCGCAAATTAGTTCGTGGAATGGTTTGCCAAAGGGAAACGTTTAAGATAACAATGAACTTCCATAAATACAAAAACACAGCGATGATGATAATGGATGAATTTATATGATATATTAATATTAATATTAATAATGAAAGATGATAATGATAGCATGTCGGACAATAAAACTCAATTTACATACGTATTGTTGATATCTTTGACTATCACTTGCATGCTTGATCTACAAAGTTGTTTACCTTTTGAATTTTGATTCGCAGTATATATATTTTTTCACTTGATCCAGCACCTTATTTTCTTTCGCAAAATATATTCGGTTCTTTCTCTCTGGTTTTTGCGCATGCGGATGCCCGAAACACGTTCCCTTTGCAACGGAAATTAAAACACAAAACCTAATCAATAAATGAATTATGTGTCTCTTGTTGGTCAGAAGTATATTATGTTGGAGCTAGAACGTACGGTAAATTGGAATTCTCTTTTCGAATCGATAAAATGGCTTTTATTACTTGCGATTCTATTATTATTTACATGAAATATCTCTTGTTATAATGACTAAACAATAAACACTTGCAGGTGCATTGCACGTCAACTATCTTTACATTTTATTAAAGTCTAAATATTGAAAAACACTTTACAAATTGATTTTTTTTGTGGCATATAATTTCATTTGGGTATATGCGTGAAATATTTGTACCACGTATGTACCAATAAATTTTCCACTCGGGGTAGGAATGACTGACGGAGTAATTAGTGGTAGTTGGTACTTTGAGTGATATGTTCGAGTGTATGTTCAATAGTGTGTTCACAGCATTTGAGCGATACTTCAGAAAGTATTTGATTGATGCGTACTAAGATAGCCTTATCAGCACCCCAAAACGAAGTTTTCTGTATACAAATCAACCGTTTGATCTATCTATCTATCTATCTATCTATCTATCTATCTATCTATCTATCTATCTATCTATAAGCTATCGGTTAAACGTTATATCCTGACATAAAGTATCCTCAGATTATTATCTTTGATTTTGATAGGACAATGAATAGTTTATTTCATTGGAAATTGTTAAAGTTAAAACTAATTTATAATATCCCTTGCAAAAACACCAACGACACAGTTTCTGATATTATTCACTAATTTCAATATCTAATAGAGAAGTGCAGTCGGCTTATTATCTAACAATTTTATACACTTCAATCAATAAGAAGTGTTATAAGTTTGATATATATTACAAGGCAGTATGCAGTAAAAAAGAAACAGAAGAAACATACAAAATGATTTTACGCTACTCTGAGCAGGATAAGAGTCATTATAAAAAAAAAATATTGACTCTGTTCCTCACTATATAAATGATGATTATACAACAAGCACAAACTGCAAAAAAGTAATTGGAAAGTTTGCGTGTGCATGGGTATTAAGCATGTACTAATGAACATTGATTTTTATCATCAATATTTTCTCAAGAGTTTGATTGAAGCTAAGGAAAATTATTTATTATTATTACTAAGTGGTGCTATATATTCAAACATCAAAGACCCCTGAGTCGTTTACTTGTTAGAAGTGTATGGTATTGATTTTTGCCTTCGTAATGACAGAGCAATTAAATATCCACCAGAAACTTAGCTTTGCTCATATAAATTCTTCTTATACCACCGTTTACTAAAATCACGTGTACGAAATAGGTAAAAAAAAAAAAGGCAGTGCATCACAAATGAAAAAAAAGTGCAGCAAACGGTCAAGTTCTTGTTGATGTTGAGATTCAAGTTTTCCTGTATTTATTCTTTTAAAGAAGAAAATAATATCTCATTAACTCACTCCAACTTTGCTCGGTGAAGACAAATTTTCAAGATTTATCTGTACGAAAAAGCCTAAGATTCAAATGAGCGGACAGATGAGCGAATAACAAAGTTTACTACACTATGGTATACATGTGTAACCGGGCTCATAAAATAATGGCCATGAAGGTATTCCTAGGGGAGAAAAAGGCACCCTTATACCACTTGAACAAGAGAGAAATTGAATAGATAGAAAGCTGCACGACATATTGGCAGAAAATTGTAAAACATTTTGATCATTGCATTTTTTTCACGTGAGAAATCATCAACTGTGCTCTTGACTTTTGAATTACGTTTTTACCCTGAACACAATTAATATATGACACAAAGAAGCTCGAAAGAAATTAAACTTATATTTTGATAAATAAATCATGTGCACCAAAGTCGACCAATCCCATCAACAAACCAGTTACCGTTTGCTATCAGACGTAAGGATTGATTCTCGGGTATTTGTAACCAAGTAAGCCGTGGCATTGCCGTTACCCAGCGTGGCCTGGTGGTTGTGCCGCTGACCGGATATCAGTAGGTTTCAGGTTCGAATCCTGTTGGGTCAATCTTTTTCTGAGTCATTAAAAATAACAGATCAAACATTTGATCTTATTTATCAATAATTTGATAATACAGAGATGAACAGCAAATTTATTCTGCATCTTAAATTCTCTCTGCAAACCTTTCATTCATTAAAATCAGTTATTATTTGATTAATAAAACTTGAACTTGTAAACAATCATTTCCGCCATTAATTTTTACATTAATTGCAAATTGTGGAAGCTGCGAAATTTTCCCGGTCAATATTCCATTAAAATCCCGTTTAGGATCTTTAAGAATTATCCTCGTCTGTAGGTCCATGGTCTGATGAACTGTATACAATTTGCCGCGTCACAACAAATCCATCCCATTGTATGCAATGTCAAATTGTCAATACACTGAATATTATGACGTAACAACATGTACATGTACCTTCCATACATCAAAACTCGTTGAAAACCCTATACTTCAGCAGTTGCACAATTCACATATTGTGATAATCAGCTTAAACAGTAGGATATAAATGTTAAAGTAATCAGTCATTCATATACATGTATTTGGCATATTACCTCTATTTGTCACATTTCTAGTGAACTTTGGGTTAAATCCTGAATTCTTATTTGATTTATTTTGCGACGTGGACACACTTCTTTCATTAACAAAAGATGTAAATAATTTGCTGGACCTCATTAGCAAGTGCCCTATATTGATTAAAATAAAAAATTATAACAATTTTTATTTACCCAGGGTAGCCACCTCAGTCAAATAGACCGTTCTTCCAGCGGGCACTAACTTGTTATTATTAGATATCATTATTACCTTTCTCTGTTCTAGAATGCCGAGCGCCTGGCTACAAAGCAGAAGGTACCATTTTTGAAATTCTTTGGCGTTACCCGGCCGGGGCTCGAACCCGCGACCTTCCAAACGTGAGGAGGACGCTCTAACCACTAGGCCATCGCACCGAGGATTAGGAGTGATTAATAAGAGGATTAGGAGTTAATAGTTATTAATATATCCCTACTTATTTTTGTTCATTATCCGTGCAAATTGGCAAATTTTGCGAGGAAATGATTAAACTACTATCAATATGTTTCTTGGTCGCTAAAATATATAAATTTGTCAAACAAATAAATGTATTATTATGCTCTGAAAACGAGAACCACAAACATATTTCACTGGTATCCTACATGTCACGAGAATAACAATAAAATACCAGAACAACAATATAAATGTGAATAAAATATTCATTGATGATGTTACTGCAAAAATGTATACAAGTAAGGTTACAAGATAAGTGACGAGTAAATTTATTTACACAGAAAGACAGCCATATGTATAAACACACATATATACAATTTGACCCATGAACGGACTTCCGGCCCGGACTGGTAAAAATAGGTTTGACTAATACAATGTAAAGTACTGTAGGACTATAAACTCAAATATACAAACGAAATACAAAACAAATTATTTACATGTAAAAAACGCCATTTTTAAATTTCCACAAAATCTTGAAATAGCCTATTCTCCACAGATATATGCATATCGATATTACATTATTTACATTTGTCACTGAAAATCTGTACTGTGTCTCCAAAAAAAAAAAATGCTGCAATAAAAATATTGTGTTACAGAAGTACGTTATGTTTGTTATTTTCATTAAAACAAAAATTATATCTCCCAGTCCTCTTTATTTCATCTCGTTTGGTAGTGCTAATCCTGAGATATGATGCATTTTCTGCAATAATTAAGCAAAATCGATTTTGTGCAACATATACATATATTCTGCACATTGATATATCATACAATGTTTAGGTCAATGCAGACTAGTTATATCAAAGCAATATGTCAGTATAATTCTGTAAAAGACTGAGTTTCAAAGCAATTATGTCATGTATGGTTGCCACGACAACGTAAAAAGGCCACCCATTACTTTGTATTCAAAAGTATGGAGTTGTTCCTATGTGTGATGTTCACTCGATAGCATAACCATGGACCCTACTAAGGGTCCATGGCATAACCAAGTATTTCAAATCTCATCGCTACGTAGTCATGAAACGTCTTTGGGTGGATTCTAACGTATCTTGCAACCACCGCTCCAGGAAAGAGTAGCTCGACTGGCGAGGTTCTGTCGTAGTTAGCAGGAAAAATCTAAGTACAAAATAAAAACAAAAACATACATGCCCGTATATACAGATATACACAGTGTGTGTATGTATATATACATATACAAACATCACACACGGGCACACACATAAAGGGCACACACACACACACACACACACACACACACACACACACACACACACACACACACACACACACACACACACACACACACACACACA
>JZLH01S0009219.1:29459-46044 GCA_001188425.1 Eucidaris tribuloides
ACACACTACACACACACACACGACGACACACACACACACACACACACACACACACACACACACACACACACACACACACACACACACACACACACACACACACACACACACACACACACACACACACACACACACACACACACACACACACACACACACACACACACACACACACACACACACACACAATTAATTACGCTGAGGAAGGGTATATCATTTCGTAGTTGCAGGAATGAAATCTAACACTAAATATTTTGCATATGTATACAGGCCCTTATCATGCATTTTCTGATATAGTTTATCAAAAAAGAACTATACTTATTGAAAAATGCAGATATTTCAAAATGCCAAAATTAGCGTAAAAGAATGGCATAGTGTCCAAATACGATTTCGATTCAGTATTTTCGTAGCCCTTTTTTCTTCACTTGTCACTTATTAGGGGACTCACTTTATTCACCGATAAATAAATTAGATATTCTTGATATTCTATCATACATCAAAACTCATCTTTAGTTTTGCATATAAAGTTGTCAGCTTGGCTCATCGATCACCAAACAGTGTTAAATATCCGAATAATTCTTTTGTGCGTCCTTACAAAACTGACAGCCGTTTGAAATGAGTTCATTGTCAGGGGCGTCGATCCATGTTTCGAATTGGGAGGGGGGGGGGCGCAAAAGTGAAAAAGTCAAAAATTTTCGGTGCGCTCCGCGCGCCAAATTGCAATACAGGGTTTTGCGCGCAAAGAGTGCGGAAAAAAAATGGAAAACTATGTGTGATAGTATTTTATGCTAAGTTTAATAGTTTTTTGATAGCTGCTTCCCAAATGCAATTAAATATATTTATCCTTGCATTGTGGAATGAGCTCCCTAGTATATCAAAAGTATAAATCCTGTTGAAAAAATCAAATCAGCTCTAAAAAACTCATCTGTTTTAGTTTTGTTTTTAAACTTTAACTTTTCAAGTACTTTCTAATATCTATATGTTGTTCATGCCCATAAGATTATTATAACCATTATTTATTGAAAACTGTTATCAAAAGCTTCCTCAGACAGTAACTAACTTTTCCTGTTTTCTTATTTTCTCCACGCGCATAGGGACATTTTTCATTTAATGTGTTATGCGCTATAAAAACTGTATATTATTACTTATTTTATATTGGCGTATTATAGTTATCAAAAGTTGTCAAAATTGTTGGAGGGGGGGGGGGCAAATCTATATGTTTGCTCCCCCCCAAGTATAGTCATTATATATATAAATGACTTATGTAACTGCTTCTCAAATTCTGAAATAGTGTTGTTTGACCGATGCACACAACAATTTACATGTATCATAGTGATCCCGTCGGTGCAATACTCATTTAACAATGAACTGAAATTTATATCTACTTGGTTTTCTGCAAACAAACTTGTTGTGAATACAATTAAAACAAATTTTATCATTTTTAGCTATAAAGAAAAATCAATCTTAGTACTTTTACTGTAAACCTGAATGATTCTTTTATTACGCAAGTGTCAACTGTTAAATTTCTCGTTGCAATGATTGATAATAAACTATGTTGGAGAGATCACGTTGATTCAATATGCAATAAAATATCTAAAAGTATTGGAATAATGTACAGAGTAAGAATGTTTCCTGGCAATATTTTACTTTTATTGTATAATTCATTTATTTATTGTATAATTCATTTATTTTACCATATTTAATGTATTGTATCATAGCATGGGGAAATTCATATAATTATAACACTGAACGACTATTTAAATTGCAGAAAAAAGCGGTCAGAATTATTTCTCATTCCACATACCTTTCTCATACAAATAACTTTCTTAAATCTCTTCAAATACTCAAAGTACAAGATATATACCTATATCAAAGTGCAATATTCATGTTTTTATGTTCTCACAATAAGCTGCCTTCTGAAATATTGATGTCTTTTAATCTGAACAATGATATCCATGAATATGATACCCGTAATGCCAAATCTTTCCATCTCCCCAAAGTACGAACCCACGTGTCTAAATCTTCAATACACCGCAATGGTCCAATCATTTGGAATTCAATACCGGAAACCATAAAACAATAGCCCAACATTACAAACATTCAAACGCAGGTATAAACAATATTTATTGTACCGTTATTAACCATCCGACCAGGCTTTATTTCAATCAAATGTATATTCTCAATAACACAGATCTTGTAAATTGTAATCCACATTGTATTGTAAGTTGTTGTTGTAGTATTCTTGTGTATGGTCTTTTTAATCTGTAGTCTGTAACTAATATAATGTAGTTCTTTTGTTCTCGTCTAATTTGTTTAAGTAATACATATTATCAGCTTGGGTATCAGCGCTCGATAAGGTTTTTATTTCCT
Organism: Eucidaris tribuloides; assembly: GCA_001188425.1. NCBI lineage: Eukaryota > Metazoa > Echinodermata > Echinoidea > Cidaroida > Cidaridae > Eucidaris > Eucidaris tribuloides. The sequence continues at coordinate 31,830 of JZLH01S0009219.1, forward strand.
GTTTAAGCTGATTTCCCACTCACCAATTTAAATATCTGTTGTTAATGTTCTCATTCGTACTGTTGCTCTAATATTATGTGTGTATATTCATCATCTATTTTTTTTTAAATTTGCTATTGTATATGATATTGAGTGAGTAAATAAATAAATGAAATGAAATAAATATTTTCATTGGGGTGGCGACTGCCTCCTTGCCACCCAAGGATCGACGTCACTGTTGATTGCATTGGAACTCCATCCCTCAAACCTCCTGGGGTTTAGATTGCAATAGTTTCTGTTGGACCTATGTTTCTCTTTTGGGTTGAGTGTTAAAATACTGAAGAGGAAAGTCTAACTGTGCAACTGAGAAAGAGAAAAGTATCTAAGTACGGACATTGGAAACGACGATCAGATAGTTTAGTTTAAACAACAATAGAAGGAGAGGTAGACGGGAAGGCCAGGCCAGGACGGAGGAAAAGTGGTTGGATCGACAATATCAGGATGTGGACAGATGGTGGAATGGCTGTAGCAAGAGAGAATGCAAACAAGAGATTGCCGACGGTTCTTTGAGGACTTTGGCAATAGGGCCTACAGCAGCAGCAGCAGTTAAAATACATCTTCTGCATTCATCCCTATCAGACTCTTGATTTCAATATATCACAGGCATCCAAACGGACAAACAAATAAAATTCCATTTAAAATTTACACTCATCTCCCTCTCTTATTTATTATCGAACACATCGCAAAGACCTAAACACTGTAAACAAGTTGTAATGTCAATAGTGTAATTTTCATGTAAAAATACACATTACTGTATACCTTTTTCGCAATTAAATGCTATAGCCAATACAGTAATAAACACCTTTACTGTAACTTCTTACTTAAAAATACATCTTCTGGATGTATTCGATACTCACTTTCGTGTCACCCGTGCAATTGTCTTTTATGTCGATCCAATTGAAGTTATCCCCTGACACGGATACTGACAGTGATGTCACCCATTGGTCTAGTTTCCATCTGCCTTGGACTATGATGCCAGTCACCGTATGATTCGCTAATAGGTCCACCTGTTCATTCAATGTGTAAAATTTCACATGTTATTGTCATAGTTTCACAAAGAAATTCAATTCATTAAGTGAAACAAAACATCAGAAGTATATTTCCAAAATATTGAAGGAAACATAGCGAACGAATGAGAAAAAAAAAGAACGTGAAAAGAATAGAGAATAAAAAGAGATCATTGATGCAATAAATCAAAACTAAGTTCAAAACAATTTTATCATTTCGGTATCTTCCCTTTTATAAACAAAGTTAGTACAATCAGACTTTTTAAAAGATTGAAGAAAAATAAAGGAAGAAAACATATCGGAACATGTTTCAAAGTGAAAATACTTCATCTTCAGCCAGTGCACTTTGGATACAAGTAATTGGTTACAGAAAAAAATAAAAAGACTAATTACAAATAATTGGGATATAATGTCCTGGTCTTGATTCGTCAAAGCTTACTGTAATGAATTCTACAGCATTCTCAGGTACGAATTCTCCGTAATAATATCCTTAATATGAGGATAATGTGTCCCCGCGCGTAAATCCAGACTATAGGTACGTCGAAACTCCATGCGATGGAAACAGTATTATATCCAATAAAGCCACAAGTGCAATGTACACCGAGTGCGTTCATCAGAGACTATTCTCATTCGGCCATTCTCACAAACTAGGGGTCACCACGGTGAATACAATTTTTCTACCACTATCTTTTCTATGATATTTCCTCTGTCACACCAATCACCCTCATATCCTCTCTTACCACGTCCATAAACCTAGAATCTCCTGTTTTGTCTACCTCTGTACACTCCCTGGTGGCACCATTTCCAACATTTCTCGCTCTGTGCTCCACATCTTTTCTTTGGAAATGCCCAAATCACCGCCGTCTTCTCTAAGTAATTAAAGTCCACCTTTGCTACTTTAACACCTCGCAGTTCCACCACACATACATCGTCGACCTCATTTACATTAATGTACTCAGTTTTTGGTCCGGCTAAATTTCATCCCCCTACTCTCTAGAGCATACCTCAAACTTTCTCATGTTTCCTTAACCTGCTCCCTGCCCTCATAGCAAATCACAATGTCATCTGTGAACATCATGGTCCATGGGGTCTCCTGCCTTTTCAAAATCCACAAACATGAATTGCAACTCTTTTTGGCACACCGTGTATTTCTCCATCAACATCCTCAACACAATATCAAATCCGTCGTGATGATATCTGGCAGGAAACCGTACTGCTCCTCACAAATTAGCACTTTCATCCACTACTCTTTTCCAAAGCTTCACAGTATGACTCATTAACCTTATTACTATATGATTATTACAGATTCTTATAGATCGACACGAACATGTTTTTACTTCAGGCATCAGGCATTCTCTCGCTATCAAAGATCCTATCAAACAGTTTTGTCAGGATATCCACTCCCATATCACCCAAACACTTTCATGCTTCCACTGCTACCTCAAACTTCAAGCCAGGATTCCAAAAGACCATGAATATGACAAATCCTTTAGCAATGGGGCTGGGAGGGTTAAACCTCTCGAGATAATCGTGGATGATTGTTTTGTTTCAGTGGATGCAGCAAAGTTACTTCAGCACCAAGCATATTATACTCGTGGATTTTAATCACCATTTAGAGGGTGAAAAATAGTGATGAAGGAGGGGGGGGGTAACATTGAACGTCTATAGTTATATGCACTCTGAACAATGGGTCAAACTGACTCATAAAAGGGTTATATTTGGGTCACACCAAAAACGGGGTCATCGATTTAGATCATTATTTTACTAAAATCGGGGACAAATCTGACATATTTGACCCGTCCTCTCCTTTGAGTCAGTTTGATTCTGTGTTTGGCCAATTACCTTGACCCAGCAGTTGCGTATGTCATGAATTCCTGGGGTCCAAGCACCAGCGTAACCGTCACCATGGCGGACTAGGTTTAGTCGTCCCTGCGTAGCGTCGTGATGACCGGATGGATAAAAATAGAAAGACGAAGCAGTGAGACTGCTGTCTGGTATTCGACCGTCTTCTACTCCCAGTTTAGTCCCACGGACCTCCTCACACCGCGGTACACCATCCAAGGCATGCTTTTGTCCTTATGGAAAAGCGAATATCATAACATTGACAGTCAGTCTAGTGCTGGACTGCTGGAACGTTTAACTCGCTTTGTCACATGAGCCCTGTCTCATAAAACTTACAACCCGAGGGGGAGGGCGGGGGGCACTGTCATTACAGAGTATACACCATGCGCGTGTGAAAACAACAACAACGTAAAAATGGTTGTTTTTCACGGTCGGGCGATGTACACGCGTACAGTGAAAAGGGTATCAAAATCGCCAAAATCAGGAAGAAAGAGCATACTTTTAACAGAAAGTTTACTTTAAAAGGGTATCTTTTCAGAATTGAATACTTGTTTGGTATTCAACAGAAGGTATGTTCAGGGTATTCTGAGATCGACAGGTATTTGTTTAGGGTTCATTTTGAAAGTCCTTACACGCGCATGGTGTACACCTTATAATGACTGTGGCCCCCGGGACTTACTATCAAGAGCAAATCCATGAGTCAATTGTAAGTCTTCAAGTACTGGATCTGGATTGGTTGCAATCAACCTGCAATCGATTATTAAGAGTTACAATCAATTCTCCATATCGCATATACCCAATATTTATATACTCCAAATTTTACGTATCAACATCCTGGACTTTTTGTAGTCTTTCTAACTTCCTGTCCGACTCAGAACGAAAGCGGCGGCATTGATTTACTACAGCCAATATGTTTCTAATTCTATTGTTTTTTTCTTTTTGTGTGGTTGAACTAGCTCTGCCCCGCTAAAGAGAAATATTCCATGCCAACACACATAAATGGAACTCTGACTTTATCCCACGTGTGAAAAATAAGATAAAACAATGCGACTGAAAAATCAGGAGGATAGAGGTTTTTAAACACCGCGCCTTTTAACATGCACGAAATGAAACATCGGATGTAAACATGCCGGCAAGTCTCGCTAGAAAATCGCAATAATCTGAGTGGTCTCCAACATTCTTTGGGACAACTGTAGGGAAAATTGCAAATTTGTATGAGACAGGCCCTTGGTCTACTGTGGTTTGTATTTGGGGGCGTCGGGGGTGGGGGTGGGGGCTGGAGAAAATCGCCCAATGCAAATTGTACATGTATGGGGATGGGCAAACATATCGTTTTACCCCCCCCACCCAATAATTTAGATAACTTTAAAAATTTATGAAATGTAATGCAAATTATTCGTAGAAATAAGTACAAGGCACTAAAGAATAAAACAATTCTAAAAAATGTAAAAAAAACCCACATACAAATAATACATGTACTAATCATGTCTAATTTCAATTATGCATCCCGCGCAAAATTTATCGTTTAATTCAGCCATAGATTCAGGATCTTCTATGGTGGGGGTGGGGGATTGGCAAAAGGTCTGACACACAAAAAAATGAGCTCAAAGGAGAATAGAGGATATGCAATATGCCAGTTTTCTACAATTTTTGGGTGTCGACAAAGAAGAAGGCGACCGTCCCCCTTGATCTACCATTGCAATTGAAGAATAAATGAGTAAAGACCATACTTATACCAGTATGGACTTATAGTAGGAACATAAACGTGTACACCCAGTTCGTCTCTCATTGCAGTTTCGACAGTAGTTGTCTAACGAAGAGGGAAAATTTGACAAGTAATCTATCACAGTAAAAACCATGAAAATTCGTAGTTCACGATTATACTTCTAATCCTGCCATATTTTTATATTTCAAATCAACGTTGCAATAAAGGGTGTAACCCCCCCCCACAAAAAAATGGGGGTTCACCCCAGCACCCCCATCTTCTAGAGGCCTGCCTAACCAACACTCATGGGCGTAAATCCGATCTGAGGAGTGTGGGGGGGGGGAAAGATCGATGAAATTTCCAAATTTTCGGGACACTCCAAAATCAAGGGGTATTTCTTGAAAAGGGGACACCGTATACAACGTGCAAAAATACCGCTATATCTCTACCCTAAAATTGGCATATAGCTTTTATTGTGATTACATTTTAGACCTTTCACGTGATGTGTTTCTTAATCTTTTGCTGTAATATAAAGACAGTAAATACCATAGCATTCAAATTTGCAGTTTGGTTTTCATGGCTTATATCCATGTACGAGCGAGCGAAGCGAGCGAGAAAACTTTTACGACCTGTGAGAATGCATGGTGTCTAATAACATCTTATAAAAGGGGAAAATGTTTCTGTAATGTCTCAAATTCAGAGACTGAAAAGACCTTCAAACATAATATACCAAATATTAATGCGAGCGAGCGTAGCGAGCGAGCCTGAGAAAACTTAAAGTAAGTTGCTCGAACTCGTATCAAATTCGGGGCACAAATTAAAGAGGAAAGGGGGCATTTTAAGAACCAGTATCACTTAACAAAAGGAGGTAGCGGCAGGTAAATTAGAACAGGTGCCTTCAAAATGTGTAAAAAAGGCCACTGTCACAAGGGAGGCTTATCAGAGGTGGAAAAACTGAAACTGTTTTAACTGAAAAGAAAACGATTTTGTTCCTTATGTCCTCACGTGAAAATATCTGAGTTTGTTTTCTACATTTTTTTGATAATAAGATGTTTCATTAGGGCTACATTTTGCGTAATCTGTGCACTAAATAGGGATATAGATATAATACCCATTTGGACCAATGGAAAACACGTTAGTAATGAACATGAATGAGAGATATTAAACCGGAAACATCAGGATATTCAGATAACAATATCTTTAGCATTTAAAAGATATAAATGTTAGTAATAATTGAATAAACACAGAAATTTTTATTGGAAAGTGGGATATACTTGTACAGATCACCCCCCTTCCTGAAAAGTGGTGGGATATACCCCCCAATCCCATTTCCGGGGCGAAATGTTCAAATTATTGAGGGAAAGTGCAAGCGAAGGAGCGAAGCGACCGAGCTAGGAACTTTTGAGCTTTTTAGAATTGGAATGCGACGATCTGAAGCATTTCAAAAGCATTTCAGGAGAAATTCTCACTATATAGAAATTTCATTAATGATTAATTAATAAGAATAATATTTTTTTTTCTTGAAAAGTGGGGGGGGGATGATTGTACAGGCCTCCCCCCGCCTCGAAAAGTGGGGGGATATATCCCCCATCCCCGGGATTTCCGCCAGTGCCAACACTACACCAGTGACCGCAATACAGTGCCTATGACGGACATGGGCGTTTCCCTGGAAGACTATAGACGAAGGAGTATAAACAGGTAGTAGCTTGGTAGGTAAGCATCTACTCGAAAAATGTGGCTAATAATACTTTCTTTAAAAAGTGAGTGAAGCTGTTCACTCTTTAAGGAGTGAATGTCAAAAAAGGAGTGAATTTAGAGTGATTTTCGAGTAAATTTTAAGTGAATACGTGCGTGTTTCACTCATTTAAAGTGACTTCGAGGATCTTTTGTATGGTGAAATGCGGACACGTGTTTGTTGGTGATTTTTTTTTTGGGGGGGGGTGGGGTGGGGGGGGGGGGGAAGCTTAACAATACATATATATATTTATGTAAATTGATTTATACATATTTTTCGAATAATTCACCAAAACATTGCGCCCCAAAGTGACAATAGGGTTCGATTGGATAGAATTTGAATCAATTCATCATTTAAAACACTTAAACAATGGAAATGAGAAATATCATAATTCTATAATCATATAAACATATTTAATTATAATAATATAATATAGTTTCTTTTATAATTTTTGTTTTCTATTTGTCTTATGTGGCCAATTTATTAGGTATTTCTTTTTTTTAGATTTAAATCCACCATTCCTTGACAAAACTTTCTGAAAATAATTACAGTTTAATGGACGATTGATATTTTGGTATTTTGCTAATACAGAACTGACCACCAGTCCCGTTAAAAACAACAACAACAAAAACATTCCATGGAGAAACTTACCAGTTAAAGGACCCAACCCGATCAGATAGATCGATAGACTGACACATGTGAACCACGTTTCCAGATGAATACGCACAGATTGGGTTATTATTGGTGGATTGAGTGTGTTACTTACTCTCGTAGAGTCGTCAAAGTTAGCAGAGAACACCTTCAAAGGGGAAAACAATTTAAAGACACAAGTTAACAATGACCACAGTTTAAAAAATGTGAGCTACACAATTCTCCACGCTTCAAGTGTCTTTAATAAGGTTTAAATATGAAGCTCTGAAAAACTGTATTTCAAAATACAGTATAGTCTTACACACACGCCGCACACACACCTTTGTCTCAGTTTTTTCTTGCACTTGTTTCCTCTTTTCTTTTTACCTTTCTTCTTCTTTACTCTTATTTTCTCTACACATAAACGGATATTTTCCTTATGAGGCCTCTATCTACAATCACGCTCGCCTTATGACAGGGGCCTCAGGTATTTTCCATCTGTATGTCATGTAAATATTTTATACTAAATTGTATTAAACATGCTTATTCGTTCATGTAATGATAATAGTAATGGAAGATACCGAATATAAAATAATTCTCGCTATCGACAATTATTATGACGTTGGGCATTATAGGGCGCTATCGTCAGTGTTCGCATGCGTAGTTTTCAGGGCGGTTCGACTTGTGTGACCAACTTATTTCCAGCTTTCATAGATAATAAAACAGGGACGTCTGCCAAATTTACGATTTAACAAAATAAGGTCAGAGTGTCACAAATTTGCGTTATGATTTCATGTGACCTTTACAGGTAGCATCAAAATTCGTTGGGTATAGGCCTACGCCACAAATTTTAAACCAGTCATTTATACGAGACTTTTCAATTCTCAACCCGTGTTATTAAACCGGAAGTTAGCGGGGGCCCAAATTCTATTAGACAGCGCGCCCTCTATTTGCTAAGTTACTGGTGAATGGTGAATTATCGATAGCGTAGAATTCAATTCAATTCAATAAAAAAATGATAGTGCTTAAAAAAGTAAAAATCTATGAGTAATCAGGGTGACCGGATTCACCTTGCCCATTTTCTCCCATATATTATTGTGTGTAGATCTAGGCTATTTTAAACTCCACCACAGTAATGAATCACAAATCACGTTTATTCATGCATATTTTGCCAGTGGCAGCAAGCATAACTTTTGAAACTTTTGTATTATATGATGTTTATTTGTCCATTTAAGCACTTCTATGTAGCTCAGATATCAAAGTTTGACATTCTTTAAATCAAAGCTCCACAATGTTAAAATTATAAATAAATTGTGACTATCTCTTTAACAGGTGTTTGTCCTGTGACTCAAACTGAGGTGGCAAGCCATGGGAATATACTCTTTCACGGAGTTTTTTGTTATTTTTAGTAATATCACACTTAAAAGAAACAGAAAAATACTAACTTTTGACAATCATTATAATGCAGTTTTAGAATAGGCCTACTTGTCGGAATCTATGCAGTTATTCTGAAGTCCCCATTCACTGTAAGTAGGCCCGAGGGAAGATTATCTAAAACACGCCATTGGTAAATGTGTCAGTTGTGAATATCTTTTATATCAACTTACATAATTGACAAATACTCTGAAATCATTCCGTGCGTTTGAGCTCATTGATATTTCATAAACCCACAGTAGGAACAAATTGTATTAATAAATGAAAGGTTCGCAGAGAGAACCCCGAAGAAAGTTTATTGATTATTTAGAGATGAAAGCAAACATGCTCTGCATCGTAAATTCTGTCTGCAAACCTTTCATTCATGATTAATTTTTTTATTATTGTTATTTTCCTATTGCATTCAATACAAACCTGAAAATCAAAATTTACATTTACAAAAGAATTCAAATTCTAGGAATTTGACACTGTATATTAATATAACATATAACGTGTCAATTTACCGTTTCTTACTTTTCTGTTAGTGTCAGAAGCGCCTCGATAAGAGACTAATGTTTTCGCATTGTCGGAGAAGTAGGATACCGTGAATGACGTCACCCAGCAATACCCGAGAGGCCAGCTACTCGTATCAATCCCAGCGATGATGTAACGCGACGTCATGTTAACATCTAACCAGCGCAGATTCTCTTGGGGTAGGGCATATGCAAATCCAACGGAAGTCAAGCCGCTATTTGACCCGGTGTTGCATTCGGAACAGCTTCCAGGAAACGCTTTAGTCAATTGCAGAACGCAATTATCAACTGAGGTAAACACAAAGAACAAGGAAAATTGGAAGAGGTCAATTCAGTATACTTATATCACTATTATCTTCAATATAATAACAAAATATTTGTACATTATGCCATATTCGGATTTCTGAAAGGAGGATGCCTCCAACCGATACTTGACACAAACACTTTTGTCCCCAAACACAATGATGGAAACGAAAAGTCCCACATTTACCAGCACTACACTGAAAAGAGCATTTATTCCAGAAATCAGTGACAAAGATACAGCTACGCAAATTGGCAAAGCAGAGGTAGCGATAACCTAATTTTCGTTTACAGTGGAAACCTACATTATCCACTGTAGGGGGTTTTGACGGCCGAGATTGCTGCAGGTTAACGCGGAGAAGGGCGTACATCTGCGTATGGGGCCTATATCCGCGGGTGAAAACACACACAATTCGAACACCAGGGCCCGTATCCGCGGGGCCTAAATCCGCTGTGACACCGGCGCCGCAGATCGTCTTATGGTGTAACAAAAATGGACTCAACCACAAAAAGTGTCATCAGATACCGCTATCGTCATCCCGTCATTATCATCATCATCATCATTATCATCATCATCTTTCTTCTTCTTCTTCTTCATCTTCTTCTTCTTCTTCTTCTTCTTCTTCTTCTTCTCCTCTCTCCTTTTTCTTCCTTTTTCTTCTTCATCATCTTGTTATTGTTCTTGTTCTTCTTGTTGTTCTCCTGCTTTATTTTATTTATTATTCATTGAAGTCTTCTTTTAGCAGGGTAGTTTCATTCAGGTCCACTGATTAAGTGGACCTGCTTTACAAGAAAGCCCTTTTTTTAGATAAAAATACAAGGTCATATGAATATAAAAACACAACAAAAATATCGTAATAATTACATACATTGCACGAGTAAATAAATAAAAATACAAATTGTAGACTTACTTATGTAAAAAGATAGGTAGGCAAAAACACTAAACACTTAAATTCAAAAATAACTCATAAGTTTAATTACAGTTCAATAACAAAAATTAACTGAAAGACAACTACGGGAAAGCATAAAAATTCGCAGAAATCAATAGATAATTAAAGCGAAATGAGACGATATTATGTTAAGATATATGATACCAAAACTTCCAAATCAGACGAATATGAAAAAAAAATCTAACTTAAATACTATGTGGCTGGCAGCATATTGAGAATAATAGAAGGTAAGTTAATGTGGCAAGAACTATGGTTATACAAAAAACATAACAGTATGAATGTAATAAAGTGTATCAGCCTTCTCGCACCTACGCGACCCACGATGGCAGTCAGTTGATGAATTTGGAGCGAAAGACAAAAAGTCGTTTGTTGTTGTTCTCATTGATGTTCTCCTCCTCCCACTCCTCCTCCTCCTTCTTCTTCTTCTCTTCTTCTTCTCTTCTTCTTCTTCTTCTTCTTCTTCTTCTTCTTCTTCTTCTTCTTCTTCTTCTTCTTCTTCTTCTTCTCCTTTCCTCCTTTCTCCTTTTTCTTCTTTTTTTCTTCTTCATCATCTTGTTATTGTTCTTGTTCTTCTTGTTGTTCTCCTCCTGCTTCATCATCCTTTTGTTGTTGTTCTTATTGATGTTCTCCTCCTCCCATTCCTCCTCCTCCTTCTTCTTCTCTTCTTCTTCTCTTCTTCTTCTTCTTCTTCTTTTCTTCTTCTTCTTCTTCTTCTTCTTCTTTTCTTCTTCTTTCTTTTTCTTCTTCTTTTTCTTCATCCATGTCCTTCAATGCTGAAGATTATTGCACTCTACAATCTGTGGTGTGCGCAATACTTGTGCTGGGCTGGGGCATATAATTTACAGATAGGAGTACGAATTAAATTCAACGATCGTGTATATCTGGCTCATTACCGGTATTCGTCGACTGCTGGTATTATGCCATACGTTTTGGTGCCAACAAACAAACAAACAAACAAACAAACAAACAAACAAACAAACAAACAAACAAACAAAAAACCATGAGCAGCAAAAATTTACAATGGGCAGTAACACTGGCGTCAATCCTGGGGGGATGGGGATATATCCCCCCACTTTTCGAGGAGGGGATGGCTTGTACAATCATCCCCTCCCACTCTTCAAGATTTTTTTTTATTAATTAAACATTGATGAAATTGCTATATATGGAGTGAATTTCTCCTAAAATGCCGTTAAAATGCTTCAGATCGTTCAATTTCAATTCTAAAAAAAGTCAAAAGCTCCTGCTTTAATAACATTTATAAAATTTTAAAGTGCTAAAGATATTGTTATCTGAATATCACGATGTTTCCGATTTTATCTCTCATTCATGTTCATTACTAACTTGTTTTCCATTGGTCCAAATGGGCATCATATCCCTATCCCTATTTAGTGCACAGATAACGCAAAATGTATAGACCTAATGAAAAATCGTATTATCAACAAAACGTAGAAAAGAAATTCAGATATTTTCACGTGAGGACATAAGAAGTCCACCCGAGATTGTACAGTATTAATTAAGATGACAGTCTAATCCAAAATGTTCAAGATTTTTTGCAAAGAATTTTTAAAAACTCTTAAAGACGTTTTTAGGATTATTCAAAATCATGTGCTTGGGGGGGGGGGGATAGTGTTCCCAGTATTCCGGGAATTTGGGAATCCACTACCCTTTTTACTTCTCATAAAATCCCTAAAGATATTTTCTTTCCTAGCGTAGTCTTTTCCCTTTTGACAATTGCGCTTTTGAATCATTTGCATCAAAACAACCCCTGAGAATGAATGCCCCTTTTTATTTCCGTAATGTTTTTTTTTTCAGATAAAAACAATTATCAATTTTCCACCTCTGATAAGCCTCACCTATGACAATGGATTTTTTTTTTCAAATTTTAGAGGCACCCGTTCTAATTCAACTGCCTTTTGTTTAGTGATACTGGTTCTTAAAATGCCGCTTTTCTTCTTTAAATTTGTGCCCCGAATTTGAAATGACTAAGAGCAACTTACTTTAATTTGCAAGGCTCGCTCGCTACACTCACTCGCATTAATATTTGATATATTACGTTTGAAGGTCTTTCCAGTCTCTGAATCTGAGACATTTCAGAAACATTTTCCCCTTTTATAAGATGTTATTGGACACCATGCAGTCTCACAGGTCCTGAAAAATTGTCTCGCTCGCTTCACTCGCTCGCACATTGATATAGCATTGATATAGGCCATGGAAACTCAACTGCAAAATTTAATGCTATTGTATTTACTGCTTTTATATTGCAGCATAAGATCGAGAAACACATTAAGTGATAGGTCTACAATGTAATCACAATAAAAGCTTTACGTTAATGTTTAGAGATAGCGGTATATTGTGCACGTTGTAGGTGTCCCCTCTTAAAGAAACATCCCCTGATTTGGGGGGTTTCCCAAAATTTGGAAATTTCATCGATCATCCCCCCATTCGTCGGACCGGATTTACGCCCCTGGGCAGTAAGTCAATAAAGGGGGAAGGCACCACTACTTCTTTTTTTTTAAAAGAATGTCATGGTGCTTCTATCGGAAAATAAAAGGCCCAAAACCAAATACAAAAAGAATGACAAACAAACGAAGTGAAAAATATCTGGGTCATTACAGTCTTATAGAAGGTGATAAAGTCGTTAAAAATGGGTGTTTCGCCCTGTTTGGCTAATGTGCTGGAGATAAAACAATGGGGCAGCGGTCTTATCGGCACGTGGAATCCGTCATAATAACATGTACGATCCACCCATACCACGATCCACAAGTGTATTTTACCGGAATTCATGTCTTGCCCACCAAAAAGGTGGATCGAGGCGAGGGGATCCAAGATGCAGAGCCTTGAGACAAAATGATTGTCTTATACAGGGTGGCCCAGAAAGCATGCAACACCTGCAATCATGGCAATCGCTAATTTCTTCACCATCATCTGCAAAATCTCGTTGTTTTTTGTTTCGTTGCATAGAACATGCTTTTTCCAACAAATTCATAATCATTTATTTTTAGTCAGGCGTTTGGCTCCTAGGGCCATTTTTCTGAGACAATGTCATTTCCCAAATTTCCTACTTTTTCAACTCACCCGATCCTTGGAGCATCGAGATTTTCTCGCAATATAGCGTGCCATAAAGACAAACCGCAATTTCTCACATTGTCTTTATTTTTAACAAAGCGAGGGCATTCCTGTGGTTTGTCTGTAAAATAGCTTATTCTATGGCACGCTGTAACAACAGAATATTTCCGTATTCCGAGGATCGGTGGAGTGGGAAAAGTAGGAAATTTGGGAAACGACATTTCCTCAGAAGAATTGCCCTAGGATCCAGACGCCTTACTAAAAGCAATGATTATAGTATCATGTTGTTGGAAAAACAATTGTCTAACCATTGAAATAAAAACCAATTAAATTTTGCCGATGATGTAGAAGAAATTAGTGATTGCAAGTGTTGCATTCTTTCTGGGCTACACTGCATAATCGTGATAAGAGAAGTTTACTCACACGGGCAACATATGAGCGTGATAGCCTCGGCGCGACTCCTGGTAACACTTGGAAGGTACCAACAGTCCGTGATGGACTCCGCGCCCACCGGACAGTCGATACTTCCGTAATCGACGTCAGCTTCGAACGAGACATCGAACAACGCCCCCACCGCGGTGAAATATAACCCTTCAAATCCCAAGAACCGGCAGGCCGCATTGGCAGCATTCAAGGTCCAGTGCTCAGCTTGTAACAGCGTCCATGAATCTTCATTCGAGGAATGTTTGAAGGCAACCACTCCTTGATTGTTGTTGGTGCCTTGACCGACGAGAGTCACTGACCGAACGAAACTATCTGGTTGGTTTAAAATGTGATAATAATAATAATAAAATATATGAAAATACTCGCGCACACATAACGCCTTTCGAAATTTTAACAGAAATTAGATTACATATAGAGTTGGAAATTTTCAAAATAATAGTAATAATAACAATGATGATGATGACGACAACAACAACAACAACAACAACAACAATAATAATAATAATAATAATAATAATAATAATAAAAATAATAATAATAATAAAATAAAA
>JZLH01S0009221.1:3755-21901 GCA_001188425.1 Eucidaris tribuloides
GTATTTTCTGAGGGCGGATTTGAGTTGGAGTGCATGTATATAGCCTACGTAGCGAATTTTGTAGGGTTTGGGGACTAGTGTTTTTCATAACAAAATTAAATTTTAGTAAATTAATTAATTTATTAAGTAATTAGTTAATCAATTAATTAATTAATTAGGAGGGTCTTCGATTGGGGGAGCAAGCTACCCTTGCGCCCCCCTGCATGTAGTCACCCCCACTGTATGTCCATACTGGCGTAAGAAGTGTGATCATGAACTCGTCGTGAATACGACATAATTTTTACGTGTCCTTACAAAATGCCTAATGTATATTCATAGCCTAATTTGCATGATCGGTAAGTGTAACAGTCTTAGCAATATTTCCATACATTAAAAAAAATAGATGTTTCATGATAATTCTTAACAATGCACGAACAGACAAAGACCCCGTGTCAGTGACTTCTACTTGTTATTTCATATGGGGTTACTATTGCCCCCTCTATGCAAACAAAAAGAAATAGTAATAGTAATGTAACTATGAAATTTGTTACCCTTAAAATTCATCATATATATACTGGTGCAAACATGTAGTATGGTTAGGGTAGGGTTAGGAATTTAGAAGTTAGAAATAGGTTAGGAGTAGTGTTAGGAGTAGGATTAGGTAGGATCTATAATAATAATAGGCTACCTGCATAATGCTTGTAAATCAGGCTTAATATAATATTTATTTAAAAAAAATATTTGACGTAATTACGACGAGTTTACGACGTCTTAAAGACGTCAATATGAAGACGACAAAATGCCGTCAAAATGACGTCAAAATAAGACGTCTTTATAACAAGTACTTTAAGACGTCTTAAAGACGTCAGTAAGACAACAAAATGCCGTCAAAATAAGACGTCTTTATGACAAGTACTTTAAGACGTCATTAAGACGTCGTAGTTGACTATTGACGACGTCATAATCACGTCAATATAAGACGTCCATATGACGACGTGTGCTGTTGCAAATACTCGTCTTGCAGACGTCTTTTTACGACGTCATTATGACGTGAGACACGTCGTAAAATGACGTAAATAAGATGTCTTTTTTTACCAGTTTTTGCTATCAGGGTATGAGTTTATGAATAATGACCCTATTTTCGCTTTATGAATAGCGACCCTTCAGGTATAGGAAATTACACGTTATGAATAACGGTCCTTATGAACCACTGGTCCTTATGAATAGTGGTCTTTATGACTAGCGAGGTTATCCCGTTTGCTTGAGCCTAAGTGGTGGAATTGTATTCCTATGGGAGCTGGTATTATCGGATAGAACATCATATCGGTTACTTAATTCAAGTTCTGAATCACTGGAGCTGATAATTAAGGTTGAGACTATCGCAGAGGGGGCATAACCAAACCGCATCTCTGTAGGCAGCGTGGTAAGATATAGCATCATCATTAGCTCCTGAACAATTATTATGGTACCAAGTTTCACAACTACTGCACATGATGCAATTTGTCTTGCATGCGTACAAACAGACGCCGCAAGGCCATCTGGGTTTGCGTCCCCGACGACGACCGTGGTTGGGGCCCTGGGTTAAAGTTAATGTCTCCTGCTAAAAGATTCACCAGGATCATCAAGGGGAGTCGTCCTTTTGGGTAGCCAAGGAAGGGGGTGCATGGATCTGTAACGAAGTCCACCTCCAGGGTTGGTGACATTGAATACACATGGGTACGACACGATATAAGCAGTCAACTTGGGGATAAGGCAGTTTTCCTTTAAAGACACTATATAACACTGTGGAAGCCCCATTTAAAAAAACTGTCAAACTTTGCTATCTGACATATCTGACAGTATTTGGATGGACAAATAAACACCCTAGAACACACAAGTTTAGACAGTTATGCTGTCACCAGTAAAATATGTACAGACAAAGCTCGGCACATGAATTTATTATCAGCTGATAGGAAATTCTGCCACACAGCATTCTATGGGGGAGAACAGGAATGGTCGCTCAAAGATTTTCACTTTTTAAAAGCACTTAATGATCGTTTTGAACCACAATTTTTTCAGGGGTTCATATTTACACCTTATCAGAGACACTGGTAGCATGAGGAATCATGAAGCTCAGATTTTTTTTTAAACTGGAAACATTGTTATACGATGCCTTTAAGTCAACGTTCAAAGTCCTTAATGCTGAAAGAGTTAAGTCAAAAATGGTAAGACTCTGCTATGTGTTTGGCCTTTCCTCAGTAGTAAATTATCATAATATGAGTGATGGATTACAAGGATGAATACAAGGGCGAGTAGGCAAGTTGAAGACATGCGGTCACTTTTGAAAAGAAGCATGACAGAACGTCTTGTTTTGAGACTGTTAATTGACGTTGAAACTGTTAATTAACGTTGAAACTGTTGACGATAAGTACTTCACCTAGTTTGTGCTGCAGGGGTAGACGGGTAAGCATACAACTGCTTGTCTCAGCTACACGTAAAGCCGGACTAAGAGTTGTGGTGGGCGTTTCAAGTTCCAATTAGAATAAGTTAAAACACCAAGTGTAAAAATACTGGTAAAAACTGCCGGTAGGGTATCGATAAGACTCAGACAAAATCTGTATATAATTTTCTGATAGGGGTTGAGTGGATCTTCATTGCTGTTACCGTGAAAGAAATTAATTGATTTGGTAGGAACTATTTTTTTGTACCCATGAATACGGCTTTGAAATTCAAGTACACAAGCGCAAATCGTCGTGAAAATGATAGGAATTTGTATAAAGGGAATTCCCTTGAGAAAATGCTGGTCAACAATACATTTCCTGGAGATCATCAATTGAGGAGTAATTGTTCAATCATTGAGTGTTGGTTCCAATCTTCCCTAATTAATATCTGATTTTTAATGAATTTTCAAAGTTGATGCTTTTAACATTATTCTCTATGGGGCTTGATTAACCTGCATGCGACCTAAAATTGGCCAAATGGTCTAGACGCCAAATCGCCAAAACGGCTTATTTTAGGAGTTCGTTTGCACTTCATGCTATTAGGACAAATTTGGTATCATTAGAAAGCTGAAGGTCTGAGGGGTGTGAATCTGCCGGATGCCAAGAACGGCAGGTGGGCCGTTACCATGGAAACGGGACTCGTAGATTTCGAGCCGAGAGCGGTCAGTCCGCTGCCCGGGGGGGTCGCTCTCCACACGGCCTGCTACGCACCCGCGTCCAGAAAAAGCGTCGTAAGGGTCCCTTTTCCAGTCCTCGGGCGTCGTCGACGTCTTTTTGAAAAAGGGTAGCTTTTTCAGCACCGTTCGCTGGCAATCGCCACTTAGGGTAGCCTTTTCTCACATGTCACGCCATTTATTGGTTATGTAGATTACGCCATTTAGGGGTGCAATTTTTTGTGGATCTAATAACATCTCCAACATGAACATTTGATAATTAGTAGAATTATTTATGAATTGTTAAGTGAACCGCTTCGGGTTGCGCAATGTACAATAATGTTATAGATGAGAAGGACACTTGGGTGGGGTATCAAATTAGTTGATTTCACTGTTTACGCCACTTAGGGTATCAAATTAGTGGATTCCCTGTTCACGCCACTTAGGGTATCAGAATAAGTGGATTTCCTGGGAGTCACGCCACTTAGGGTGGCTTTTCTGACGTGTCACGCCATTTAGGGTTGCAAATTTGGTTATATAGGTTACGCCGTTTAGGGTGCATTTCTGAGGTTGTTGGACACGGGTGGAGACAGGCCGTGTGGAGAGCGACCCCCCCCCCCCCCCCGGGGTCCCGCTGTTACTATAGTAACCGCTCGAATTTTGCACACGGACCGCAAATTCTACGTCCGCATTGAAGTTGTGAAAACACAACGCGAATCACGCACGTGTTTACACTGAGCAGGGAGGTGGCTCCTGCACTGAGCTAGACAGTGGTGTGTACATGTACGTGTACAAGGTTACGCCCACGCGGCGGTAGAGAAGAGGGCCGTGTGCAACCATCGCATCGTTGCGCTAGCTATAGCAGTATATCCCTTCGAAATGTAAGTCTAATGTTAGTCATTTTCTCCGCAGCCATCGGTGTGGATGAACTGGTGTAAAGGACTTCTCGGGACTGTTTCAAACTAGCTGAAGTACTCTGTAATCATGTCAGATGCTAAGAAGCCAAAGACAGTAAGTAGCCAAATTATATTTTTTGTTATACCACAACGACCAGTTACTTCTCCAATTTCTTTAGACTTATTCTTAAACTTACATGTAGTTAGCCTATAGCTAGTCCAGGGGAGTTGAGACCGCACAGAGACCAATTCCAGGTTTAGTCGGATATGCGAATATCATGATTATGGTCCCCTGATTACCTTGCAAATCCATTGCTGGACTTCCCCTGACCAGACCCCGAGCGGCAGCTGTCGCAACATGCGACAATGATATGCCACTCTGCTGAGCTCTGCACCGTCATGAATGTGCACTCCAGACGTACCGACATGCATGGGTACCTGCAGTCCTGCTGCTGGCTGCTCGGCCAGTTCATCATTGATCAACGTAATACTAATTATATCCGGGAATAAAATATGCAATGTCAAGGGCCTTGTCCTTGTTGTACTATGCATTGATTGAGAGGCACAGTGCTTTCTTTTGTGTTAATTGCCCGGGTGTCTTCTTTTAATGATTAGACTCTATATGGTAATTCGGTTTTAGGGGCCTAAATTATTATAAGTTGCTAACTTTACTTGCGTTTATTCCGTCAGAAGACACGACTTGTTGACGGAATTAACCGCACACGCTGAAGTTAGCAACCTACAATAATTAAGGTCCCTAAAACCCAGGATTACAGATTATACCAGACGTGATGATTGTATTCTTTAAAGTTTGGTCACATGATATAGATCTACATGATCTACATTCTTTTTGACCAGCATTCCTGACGTTCATTAGATACTAGTCTGGCTTCCAGATGCAAGAACTTGTCCTATTTCCTATAGAGAAATTAAGCCTAGTTCTATCATCAGTTAACTGTCTTGAACTAAGACTAGTTTTCTGAAGTAGATCCTGAAGAGCGACTGCGTCACATAGGGCGGGTGCTTCGCACCCGCACTGCTACTTGGAGGAAGAAAAAAAGTTGAAGAAGAAGAAAAGTGGCATGGTCTGGAATCGAGACTAATTAGATACATAAAATTCAAATTAGTCAGAGCGAAAGTTTAGGGTCTGAGCCCGCGGGAGCCGAGCCGAGCCGAGCTCCATTTCTATAGCGACTGCAGAGAACTAACGACTGTGGTAGCTCGACTCTGAGTGCGGTTCTCGTAGGTCTACATACATGTACATGGCCATGGTCCAAAAAAATGTATTTCTGATGGCATGGATATGGAATAATTTCAACTACAATGAATGAATCCAAGTTATTTCCTTGGGTCAGGCATGAACAATTGGTTCAAAACAGTTTCATTTCTTGAATTAAAAAAAAAGTTATTGACCCATGAAGACAATTGATTTCAATACAGGTTTACAAAGGCCTATACAGTGTACTCCTGTTATGACGAACATGGTTATAACAAAATTACTGTTACAACGAAGTAGAAGTTCAGGTTAGGTCCTATATCTACATATCTTTATATGCTTTCACTATTTGGTTATAATGAAAATTCGATACAACGAAAGGAAATTGCCGGTCCCTAGGACTTCGTTATAATGGGAGTTGCCTGTATTATTCTCCATAGAGGCATAGACACAACCTGAGAGATCTTGATTTAGTCTCCAGTGGGTTAAAAAAAAATAGGTGCATGTTCACATTCCCGTCATATCACATAACTTCCATTGCAGCACGCTCCTATCATAAATTCTAGGTAATGATTTTGTTTTTGCACTAAGTGAAAGTGCTATTAGCTGGCTTATACAGTAGTTGAATCTGGAAGAGAGTGTCTCGCTGTCAGCACCAGATGATGTCTTTTGCTGGCCTGCAGAATAATTAAAACAAGAGGGTGTCATTTCATGCAAACCAATTTGAAAAGCAAAAAAGTCAGTTCCCAGAGAAAGGCAACATTTGGTGTAGGCATTGCAGCACTGAGATACATAATTTGAAGGAGCTGCCCCCCCCCTCCCTCAAAAAAAAATGGAAAAAGGTGAGTGGGGTGCAAGCACCATCTGGTGAACCCTAGGGTGGGGGCTCACAAAATATGTTACATGGTTTTAAAAAAGCCTTACTTTCTTCAAGACATTTGCCACAGTCTGAATATCTGACCAGCATCTTGTCATCAATCTGTTATGCCAGACATCAAAAAATGACATCAAACCTTCCAGAAATTGTTTAGAATGACATATTGTGATTTCTACATGATCATCAAGCAGATTTCACTGTGTACTTTACCTATGGAAAATTATGCCCCCCTCCTCCCCCCCCCCCCCCCAAAAAAATAATAATGATAATAATTTTTCACAATTTGGCCCATTTCAAGATGTGTGATTTTCAGGGCATTCATTGATTTTGTAGCATACATATGTCTAAAAAAAAAATCAATAAGTAAAATTCCTTTTTTTTTCGTCATTTGTCCAAGACTACAGGGTCCAAAAACACTCGAAAGTGGAAAGAGACAAATAAAACTTAGTGTAAACTAGAGTTTTGCCCCCAAATACATTTATTTACCCTAAGATATATCTTAAATAAATGTATTTGGGGGCAAAACTCTGGTTTACACTAAGTTTTATTGTCTCTTTCCACTTTCGATCCTATAAGGATGAAATGATTTTTTTGTACTGTTGGAAGCCCATGTGCCAAGGTGCTTATCCTCCAGTGCCAAATTTCTTGCAAGGCTGAAGATCAATACTGGTAATTTGGGGATTAGCAACAAATGCTTATGTGAGACTGATTCATGTACTAAGCATTACATAAGTCACTCATGCATACAATGTGACCTGCACAATACAATCAGTGAGCGATCTCAGCATACATGAATGTGGCAGTTCACCGAACAATTATGCTGTAGTCTTACCATGGAGGTAGAAAGGTATGTGCTCACATCATGTAGTTTTTGTTTTGTACCAGTCCTGCAGCTCCGAAAGTGCGCGAGAGATGATTTGTGAGCTGTTAACTTATAATTCATGAGAAAAGCTCGTCCTTTTTTTTCTTGTTATTCAAAACATGCAGAAAACCATTGTGTCAGGAAAGATAGTACTTTACCCACTGGAGACTGAGTATGAGTTAACTTGTGTTGGGTCTATGGGAAATGCGTGTTATAGTGAAATCAAATCATCTCCAACAGGTTAAAAAAGACACTGACAATAAAATATGACATTTGTCTATCAATTTTTGCTGTGTTTGGATGAACATACAATTAACTTTTGACCAAGATTGTATGTTGTATGTTGACTGTTGGTCTAATTGCCTGAACACAGCTATAAAGTACATCTCATTCAATTTAAATCACACTAGCTGTCCTAATTTATTTGTACAGAATTCAAATCGACTTTCTACCTAAAGATTATGTGAGTGGTAAACTTGTTGTAAATGTACATGAATCAGTCTTATACAGTATGAATTAATTTAGCTTATTTGTGTAAAAAAACTTATTAGACAGGAACTTGTTTAGAAAATCATTGTTATTTTTTTTTCTGGCCCCATGTACTTTTCCCGCCAAAATCGGAACTCCATCTTTTCTGTACAAAATGGCGGCAGTTTATACCCTATGTATATGTGCTGTATGATCCCTTTTTTTTTTTCTTGAATAGATAATACAATTGTAGATTTTGCAACCATTTGTGTGCATACACTGGTTGCACACAAAAAAGTATACACGCAACGTTTGCACTGGAGCATTACACACACTGTTTGCTCAGATAAAGAAGAGGGCAAAGGGTGCAGGCAACAATACATTAACCAAGGATTCTATTGAGCAGCACTACCAAGGTGGTAAAATGTTGACGTGGGCATTTTCTCTTTTAGGACCAGTTAAAGGACCACTGTCTAGACGTATCAGAGGATATTTTTTTTCAAACTCAATAAATATTAAACTGCATAGAATAAGGCTAGTATTTAAAGTAACATTCTTTGTTGAACATTGATGCAATATAAAGTAGCATACATGGTAGTGAACCGGTTGCAAAAAGACAAAGCCACAGGCTAACATTGACCACAGTTTTAAACAGTGTGAGCTACTCAATCCTCTATGCTCCAAGTGTCTTTGACAAAGGTCTACAAATGAAGCCCTGAAAAAATTGTTATTTCAAAATGATTATATAGTGCTTGAAAAAAGTGAAAATCGTAAGTTGACCGGATTCACTTGCCCATTTCCTCCCATAGACTTGCTGTGTGTAGATCAAGACTATTTTATACTCAGCCCGAGTACTAATTGTTTATTCATTCATATCCTACCAGTGGCAGCATAAATTTCCAAACTTTTGTATTCTAGGGTGTTTATTTGTCCATTCAAACACTACTATGTAGCTCAGATAGCAAAGTTTGACAATTTTTTCATGTTAACCTGTGTCTTTAAAACACTGAAAACAACTGCATTGATCTATCACCAAACTCATGCAAGCAATGCAGTTGGGTCAGTCCATTGGGGTTGGGTCAAAAGTAAAATACAGCAATGTCCATGTTACGGAGGTATGAGCTTGTCTATTACACGCTGAAGACCAACTCATCAAATTAGATAATTTTTTTATGGAGCAAACATAAGACCGTGTCCTACTATAATCATACCTGCTTCAGTTGGTAATTTGTACTGGATTTGCTTTACTGCTTGTTCTTTTTTCACCCCCTTTACCTAGACAAATATGCAATCACAATGATGCACAAGGACTTCTTCTAACATAGTCGGCTACACCTTTTTTAAACGATAAATCTATAATTGATTTTGATTGTTCTGGTACATGTATGTCACAAAAGATATTCCTGAATTAATAAATTTAAATACATTGTGAAAGTGCTTATATGTATTATGTATAAAGTCTTTGAAAATAATCTGTTGTGAACTCACTATCAATAACATTATGGACAGTCTTATAATGTACAGTAGTTTGACTTCAATTCTGGAAAAATGTACACGTAATCTTAGTTAAAATTTTTATAATCAGGTCAATTCATTTGATAGAAAT
Source organism: Eucidaris tribuloides (assembly GCA_001188425.1). Classification (NCBI taxonomy): domain Eukaryota; kingdom Metazoa; phylum Echinodermata; class Echinoidea; order Cidaroida; family Cidaridae; genus Eucidaris; species Eucidaris tribuloides. The sequence goes on from JZLH01S0009221.1 coordinate 12,793, forward strand.
TAACATTCTACTTGCTGTCTACAGTAGAATATAATGCCTGAAACGTGTGTGTCAATTTTGTTCACAACCTACAGGAGAAGAAGGGGTTCTTGGAGCGTCTGAATGACGGCGAGATCGTCATCGGCGATGGTGGTTACGTGTTCGCTCTAGAGAAGCGTGGTTACTGTAAAGCAGGACCATGGACTCCAGAGGCCACTGTCGAGTACCCAGAAGCAGGTAAATGCTACTTTCAAAATTCATTCATTTCCACAAAATTCATTAAAAAAAATTCATTCAAATACAGAAATAAATAAGAATTGCTAGTAATGAGGATGAGCAAAATTAAGAAATAGACAATAATCAAGAGTGTGTAATTGTCGGGGCAGTAGTAGTGAATATTGGTCTATGGATCTGAAAAAACACATTGGGAGAAAATTGATATGTTATAAATATTTACACTGCCTGAGGAGGGGGGGGGACACATTGCATACTGATGGCATACTAGGGCATGTGCAAATTATAGATTGAAAAACAGACATTGTAAACTGAGTATATTTCAAACAATCTACAGTCAATGAGTCAAACCTGTCTTAGCGGCCACCTCTCTATAGCAGCCAACCTGTCTATAGTGGCCACTTAACTGATTCCCTCAGAGACAAATCATGTGTTAAAGAACCTGTGTATATCAGCCACCTGTCTATAAAGGCCACATTTTTTGTTTCCCTTGGGTGACCACTATAGACAGGTTTCACTGTATTTTCTTGGGAAATCTCATAAGATTTCAAGCCCAACAAGAGAAGAATTACAGTCACAAATTTTGTTTCCAGCCATTTTCTTTAAGCCTTCCATTTTGTAAATTAGCTAATTGCTTGTCACTGAACATGCAGAGCAGACATTGCCTGTAGGCCTATATGCCTGAAGTATACAGTACATGTATGCAGTTTGCTGTTTGTCACAAGTATTGTATGTCTTTGCTGAAAAAGCTTGGGATCTGACTGAAACACTAAAGATCATAGAATTTGACCTTTTCCCCTTCTCTAGACTATAATGTGCAAGCACTTGTCACTATTAATTCTGACAGAGACATGTATTTTGTTTTTGCGGTAGTTCGTCAACTGTCCCGGGAGTACCTCCGTGCCGGCGCTGATGTGATCCAGGCATTTACATTTTATGCCAGCGATGATAAGTTGGAAAACAGAGGTCACGAGGCCCAGGCAAAACACACTGTAAGTTAATTTTTTGGAGAAATGTTCTGGTTCAAGGACGTTTCAAGTTTGCCAGCAAGCACGCAACCTTTTAGAAAAATGTTTGCGTGCCAATGTATTACTTTCTTAGCCATTGTCAACTGTAATGGAAGTACTTCTGTGCTGGGGCTGATGTGATCCAGGCATTCACATTTTAATAATGTTAACAATGTTGTTGGAAAGACAGAGGTCATGAGACCCAGGCAAAACACACTGTAAGTTATTTTTTGGAGAAATGTTCTGGTTCAAGGACGTTTCAAGTTCGCCAGCAAGCACACAACCTTTTAGAAAAATGTTTGCGTGCCAATGTATTACATTCTTATCCATTGTCAACTGTAACGGAAGTACTTCTGTGCTGGGGCTGATGTGATCCAGGCATTCACATTTTAATAATGTTAACAATGTTGTTGGAAAGACAGAGGTCACAAGGCCCAGGCAAAAAACACTGTATGTTAATCATTTGAGAAATGTTCTTGTTCAAAGACTTTTTAGATTGCCAGCAAGAGACAAGTGTAGCCACAGAAATACAATACAGTATGATAACATTAGTGAAAGAAAAAACTTCACAGCTCGTTTTTAGAAATTCAAGGACTGCAGAATAAATTCTCTGGGGTTCTGGAGTTGTGACTTTCTGTTGTGTCCCAACGTGGAGGAATGGTGCCAGGTTTTCTGGGTCAGACTTCTACAATACACTGTAGGGATTTCAAAAACTGGCAGCCCTAGTCCACTGCCAATGACGTGGCTATATTGGCATTGACAGGGGAAAAACCTTTTATCTATTGTCACATAATCAAACACAGGTGTCTTTTCACTGAAAGTATGATGACATAAAATGGTAACGCGGGGAACCACATAAAAATCCTCATTTTTTTTTGCAATGCTTTAATCTGGGTTACCAAACTGTTTTAAGTTATTTTGATGTGTGGTTTTCTTTGCTGACTTGTTGATCTGCAAAAGGTTTTGTTAAGTGGTCTTTTACAACAGTAAAGGCTTTAAAAATCTCAACTTCACCATCATTATCACTTGACTTTTTATCACTTTATGTGGGTACATACATGGAACTGTAACATTTACAGTAATGTACTAACCGTTTAACCCCTTTGCATGTGGTGCCCGAGATATCTCATGCTGGTTATTGCACATTTCGATGCTGAGTCTGACATGTATTTTGCTGCATGATGAGTGAAAATGATCCAATTGAAAAGATTGAAGCAGATAAAATGACCTTTTCACGATGTGGGGGTTCTTAAATGCAAATAAATGTTGCATAGCAGAACAGCATGGGGTCATGCAAATATATGCTGTATCTTTCACAGTGACAGAAGGAACCATGATTGCCTCTATGTAAATTCAAACCGCAAGGAATCGAGGAATTCAGGGTAAGGCTTAAAGGCAAGGTTCACCCTGATATAATGTTGGTTTTTAATAAAAGCAGAACAATGAGAGAAACATATTAATGCAAGTTTGGCAAAAATCCACCAAAGAAATTAACAGAGTTATGAAGTTTCAAAGTTTTAAATTTGTTGACGTCACATGCGAGCAGCTCCCCATATGTCATGTGATATAAATTCCATAAAAGTGTCGTTTTCTCAGAAATTTGAAATGATTTTACCTGGTGCGTTCAATATATTATCAGAAACATTAATTTATACAAGCAACTATGAAAAAAACCCATTCAGTTATCATGAACTATTAAAAAATTGGAATTTATGGAATTTATATTACATGACATATGGAGAGCTGCTCGCATGTGATGTCACAAATTTAAAACTTTGAAATTTCATAACTCTGTTATTCTTTGGTGGATTTTCGCCAAACTTTCATTAATATGTTTCTCTCATTGTTCTGCTTTTATTGAAACCAACTTAATGTTAGGGTGAACCTTGCCTTTAATGTTCCGCCCAATCAGAGGCCACAAAGTGTCGCTGTACCGACCTGTAATCCACCTGCTGCCAGGTATATTTGGAAACTGTACAATAAGTATGCAGATTTGCGTGAACACATGACATTGGCACTGCAATGATTGGGTGATAACATAACAATGGTAAGTCGATGGATGTATGATAATGCAACGGCAGTGCAATGAATGTGTGTGAACATGCACTTGGAGAGATGGACAAGTATATTTCTGATGTGAAGTATATTCTATCATATCATATGTAACCGTTCTGGAAGAGTAATCATTGTTAAATGAATCTACTCAAATTTGACTTACAGGGTGCCCTCATCAACCAGCGTGCTTGCGAAATCGCCCGGGAAGTCGCCAACGAAGGTAATGGCAACGGCACCGCATTGATGGCCGGCGGAGTGTGCCAGACCCCTGCCTACCTCTCGGGGGCCAACAAGGCAACAGTGCAGGCCATTCTCCAGAAACAGATGGATGTGTTCATCAAGAACGATGTTGACTTCATGATTGCCGAGGTGAATAGACAGAAATTTATCTTTTGTTTTAATGGTCTGTCTTCTTGATGTTCAAACAGTCTGTGATACCCCCATCAAATAAAGTTTGAAGGAGGATATTGTAATCAGTGTATGGTTCGGCAGGCGGTCCATTGCAAGTCTTGTGGATCAAACTACTGTAGTTTGGAGCAGTACTCATGAAATATGGCACGCATATTGATTTTTGGGTGAAGGTCAGCAAGACACATTTTTTCCAATTTGTCAGAAACTGTGTTGCAATGGTAATGGCATATTGTGATAAATCAGGGTTGTGATGGGGCAGGAATATCAATCACCTTCAGTATTATTTCTGTTTTTAGCAGTACAAAAAACAAGCTTTTTTGGTTCATCCACTGCAACTATTAGATGTCTGTGGAAAAAACAGAATTTTGAAGAAAGAGAGTAGATTTCAATGTGATCCAAGAGTAGCTTGTAGCTGAATCAGAAAACTTGATCCTGAATTATTTTGATCAAATGAGGTACAACTTTTTACCATTTCCACTGGGATAGACATCTCTACCAATTACAGGCAATTTACCACATGACATTGCATGGGCTAAGAGAGCAAAACTTGACCATTATGGCAAAGAAACACCAGTCTTTTCACAAAAATTGTCTGTAGTTGTACTTCTGCAGTTAATGAGATTATCTGGGTCCTTACATCTCCCAGAAATGAACCATGTTTACTAGTGTCCACTAACACATTACACACAACAAATATTTCTTGTTATATGTATTTCCAGTACTTCGAGCATGTAGAGGAAGCAGAATGGGCGATTGAGCAGATCAAGAAGAGCGGAAAGGCCGTTGCTTGCTCCCTGTGCATTGGACCAGAAGGAGACATGCATGGCGTATCGCCAGGAGATTGTGCAGTCAGGATGGCTAAAGCAGGTTCGAATATCCATCCATTGTTACCAGTGTCATAAAACTTCCAGGGAGTGCATACCTGCCAACCAGCACAATTTTTCCCGGGCAGTTCTGTCCTTATTACAGTTACAAGGCAGTGCATTCAACAACAAAACGTAGATTATAATAAGAATAGAACATGAATGACCAAAATAAATGAAACCAAATGCCTTGGTTACTATAGTAATTTTAATGCAATGCCCAAATTGTACTGGAAATGACGTGTTTACATTCACTGGTGAGTGACGGAACAAAACATGCAAAAGGTATGTTTTATTCATGTTTTTTCTCATAAAAAAACTTTTGTTTAGCTGTTCCAAATATTTTTCTCATTTACACTCTAATTTCATTTTTTTATCATGTAACCTTTTTATTGTTTACCATACCACCTAATAACTGTAATAAGACCAGAGCTGCCCTGGAAAAATCATACTGGTTGGCAGGTATGGGAGTGGGGAATTACCATGGTCAGGCTGCTCAGGCATGGATTTTTGGGGCACCCTGTACCTATTTTTGAGAAAGTTTATCTATGATATTTCTAACAAACATAAACACAGGTGGAAATTTTTCTTGCCCAAGTATAAATGACCGACGACAGATGGACTTAGTAACAAGTTATTGCATAAACCTTTTTTAATCAAAACACGTCAGTACATAGAATGTGGCTGTGACTGTTTTTGCTGCTTTGTCAAGGAAAGTTTCTGTATGAATATGTTAGTAAACTAGTACTTTGCTCATATATTTCATTCAGGTGCTGATGTTGTCGGAGTCAACTGCCACTTCGACCCGTTTGTCAGTCTGAAGTGCATGGCTCTGATGAAGGAAGGCCTGGAGAAGGCTGGCCTCAAGCGTCACCTCATGATCCAGCCCCTGGGCTACCTGACCCCGGACTGCGGCAAGCAGGGATTCATTGACCTTCCTGAATTCCCATTTGGTAAGATTCACCTGTTCAGCACAATTTTTTTGCCTCGGGGGTGGAGTAGGGGGGACCGACATAAAGTTGTGTGGGCCACAACCTGGACTTAGAGGGGTGGGGGTGAGGGTGGGATTTGATAAAATCTAATGGGTCAACATATGGACCTGCATAAGTCCCCCACCCCTATTATGAACAGCAGAAATTCATGGACCTTCTTGAATTCTCTTTTCTCATGGTACATTAGGTACTACATCATTAGTATAGGTACTACACCATCAAAACACCAGCTTATGTGTTGTAATGCAAAACAAAGATCCGTAAAAAAAGAGAATTTTAATAAATGAAAAGGGATACTTTAGCCTTGACTCATGCTATGACCCTCCACAGCACCCCTGGCTACCAGGGGCCTGTGCTGCTGGTACCTTTGTTCTAAAGACACTGTATAACATTGTGGAAGCCCCATTTAAACAATTGTCAAACTTTGCTACCTGACACATCTGACAGTGTTTGATTAGACAGGTAAACACCTTAGTGCACAAAACTTCAGACAGTTATGGTGTAACTGGTAAAATGTGTACAAATAAAAATTGGCACATGAATTATTGTCAGCTGACAAAAATTCTGCAACACAGCAGTCTATGGAGAAAACTGGAATGGTCACTCAATTTTCACTTTCCAAAAGCACATAATGGTCGTTGTTGAACTGCAATATTTCAGGCCTTCATTTTTAGACCTTATCAGAGACACTTGTAGCATGGGGAATCGGGTAGCTGAGATTTTTTTTAAACTAGAAACATTGTTTTATGATGCCTTTAATGGTTTACACATTAAATTTTTTTCAATTTACCAAACAATACATTCATATTACAGCTTTGGAGCCCCGTGTTATGACACGCTGGGAATGCCACCGCTACGCCCGTGAAGCTTACGATATGGGTATCCTCTACATCGGTGCTTGCTGCGGCCTGGAACCATACCATGTTCGTGCCATGTGTGAAGAGCTGAGCAAAGAGCGAGGGTTCCTCCCTGCAGGATCGGAGAAACATGGACTGTGGGGAGACGGTCTTCGTATACACACCAAACCCTGGGTCAGGGCTAGGTATGTTTGTGTGTGTTATTGTGATGTTGATTAAATCAACCATGTTACCTCAAAGGACATCATGAAATCGGCCAATGTACCCCTTCCTCAATCTGCATATGGTTAAACTTGCTGTTAATGCTAATAGACTAACGTGGCATGGAGCAAGTAGAGATTGAGAAGGCTTTGAACTTCTTGATTTCCAAGTAGAGGCCATGTGCCAGACCTCACGTGACTAGGAAAGACATTGGTAGAAAACATGAAGGTTTCCTTGTCTTGCCCAGTTATCTTGCCATGGACCTTATATGGAAAGGACCTGAACTACAAAAGAAATGAGCGTTTTAACTAGTGTGTGCTTTTCACATACTGTCAAAATGAGTATCAAAACAAGTGTTCAATTCTGAAAAGATACCCTTTCAAGTTAAACCGATCTCAGAATACCATAAACAAGTTGTCAGTTCTAAAAGAATACCCTTTCAAAGTAAACCTTCTGTTAAAAGTATACCCTTTTCCCCTGATTTTGGCGATTTTGAAACCCTTTTCACTGTACGTGCGTACATTGCCCGACCGTGAAAAACAACCCTTTTTAGGTGTTTTTTCACCCGTGTATGGTATACACTCTGTAATGGCAGTGGCCTCAACCCCCTCCTCCCCCCCCCCCCCACGGGAAAAAATGTAAAACACTCACTTTAAATGGAAACTCACCGTTTACCCTTATCTTTGAATTTCTGTACTGCAGGGCTCGACGCGATTACTGGGAGAACCTGAAGCCAGCCAGTGGTCGGCCTTTCTGCCCCTCCATGTCTCAACCCGATAACTGGGGTGTGACCAGAGGAGATGAAAAGCTGGTCCAACATGCCGACAAGACAACCGATGACGAGCTGAAGAAGCTGTACCAACATAAGTGAAATTCATTACCCAAAGGAGAGAAACATCTTGAAGGAACATGCATCCTTTTACCCAAACATTCAAGCTACCACTTCTGACCATATGTTCGTCTAGGGACTTGGGACTATTTCTGTGTCTGCTCGTGCTATTTATGTTGCTTACAAATCTTCTTTCTTTTCATGTGACAATCAGTTTGTAAGCTCTTTTGGGAATACCACGTGGTCCACTCTATGTCTTTGAAATCTTGCAAGAGTTTAATTTAAATTTTCCCATAGTGAATGCACAATTGCAACATGTAATGGGACAAGGTATTTTTCGTTCCCGTTTCATATGTGCTGGTCTTAACGGTAACTGATACACAAATATGCAGCTCGCAACGTTGCCTGGAACCCACAATGTGATTTATTAGTTCTTTCAACGAGATCATCTCCCAACTAACCCTTGGGTTGTGACCTTGAAGAGCTTGGACTTCTTAGGCGCTAGGACCCTGTACAAATGCATATATGCTTCCCAGAGACTAACTGTGTTTAATTTTTTAAAGGGTTGGAAATTTCAGTTGTCATTCTGTGTTTAACCGGCAAAGAATTGACTGGTATGAGTTTATCAACATAAGACCTAAGATACATCTCAGTTATAATGGTAAGATAATTTTAACTCCTCTGAAGATGAATGGAAAAGGCTCTAGTTTCCACTTCCTAATTTCTTGCGAGAGATCTAAAACTCAAAGTTTATCAACTCAAGTTTACTTTGTTTTGCACAAAAAGTTCATGTGAATGCATTTGAGAGTGAGTATGTGGTAAAAACGTTTAAGTGCACTTAAGATTGTATGTATTCCTGGCAAAAATCCAGGGATGTGAGTGTGCTTTCAAACCTTTTATGTGAAATGACAATCTGATAGTACAGAGGTAAAATTAGAATATAATTTTTGTAACAAATTATCATGCAAAGTATAAATGAATAAAGCTTACTACTTCATTAAAAAAGAGAATATTTGTTATTACGTTTCCTGCCCGTCATGAATTATTTGGAAGTGTGAATAGTGAAAATGATATGACAAAACTGATATCTTGTGCATGTACACTGAATGGCGTTAAAGGCTGTGAACATAACTTATGGAGATTGCTCTTCCAAAACTTGTAAAACTCATAATAGGTGGGGGGGGGGGGGGTCATTTAACCCTACAAGTGTTATCTTTGACCCAGTGATCCCAAAATCTAATATTGTCTCATTCCCGCTCAAATTTGCTGTGTGTGTGTGTGTGTGTGTGTGTGTGTACTTGTATTGACACATGCAGAGGTGTATATGATTTTTTGCCGCATAACCTGGGAGACACAGGAAACCGCAGGGGTTCCGCTTCCCATACCTAGGGGTACTCTGCATTATCCACATTTTCATATTTGGGGATGTGTGTGTGTGTGCATGTTGTTAAAAACTGGCATATGTGGAGTATAAAAAAAACTCCCCAGTTCATATATATGCGGATCTCTTGCAAGTAAGAGTCAATAGAAAGTAGCTATACTGGAAATTCATTTTTAAATCATTTTTTCAGGTTAAAGAGAATACAGAGTACTGGTTGATTACCTGCAGAACAACAACATTTTAATATCAACTGCTTTCAAACCTTCTGTGAACAGATGGTATTCTAAAAATATCACTACA
>JZLH01S0009222.1:0-10300 GCA_001188425.1 Eucidaris tribuloides
CCTTCCACTGCAATAATTTGTTTGTTGTTATTGTTAATGTAATTATGTTCTTTTTTAACCTGATATTTGACACTTTGTATTGTATAATTTTGTTTTTATTGCTTTGGTGAAATAAAGAAACTTGAACTTGAAACTTGAAACTTGAAGTATATATGAAATGCAGAGGTAACATGATTTTCAATTTTCTGAGAAAATGACGCTTAATAGAATTTATATTACATGACAATGGGGAGCTGCATGCTCACATGTGACGTCAAAAATTAAAAACTTAAAAAAACATAACTCTCTTATTCGTTGAAAATTTTTCTCTCATTGTTCTGCTCTTATTATAACAAACTTGACATCAGGGTGGACCTTGCATTTAACAGAAGCACATGCTTTCTAACGTCCATCAAATCAACCCAAAACTTTACATACCACTGAATTTGTAAACATTGGAGATGAGAATTGCAGGAAATTAGAGGGATTACGTCATTCCTAAATCTGTATCTATATACTTCGGTGTACACTGAATAATGGATGTAAAATATTTTAGCACGGAAATTGCTTTGCAAAAGTAAGGGACGTGATTAAGCTCGTCGCAGATAAAGAAGAGAAGAAGAAGAAGAAGAAGAAGAAGAAGAAGAAGAAGAAGAAGAAGAAGAAGAAGAAGAAGAAGAAGACGGTTTTTAGAAAATTTTTACAAACTAATTTGGTTTGTGGTCTATTCTGGCGTTGAAAACTGAATAATTTTGCGGTATGGTATTAAACAAGATGAACAAAATTGGGTGTCTTTTCGGATAATACACAGATGATTATATCATGAAGTTGCGTTATGGTTAATAGGGTGGATAATCGCTTGAGAAAATATTTAATATTCGATATTGATTGGTATTTTAAGCACATACGAGTTTAAAATGTATACAGGTCTGATTCTACGAGTGAGCGCAACAAGAGAGAGGTTTAGAGAAAAAATCCTTAAAATGTTTTCTGAGCGTTATACTGTGTTTGAATGTGAATAGTAAATCCTACCAAGCACCCAGTCTGTACGTCAGTACATGCACGAATTTTTCATAAGGATAGATCATTAACACACATTGGAATTTCACCTTGTCAAGTCAAGTTGTGTCATAGCCAAAAAAAAAGGGGGGGTATTCTTCTTTTTTAAAAAACGATTGTTTTAATTGAAGAAGACGAGAAAAGGCGTCGCGTACTTTTCTTAGGAAAGACACATTTTGTCACTTGAGTGGCTCATAAACAAATAATTCCACGCTATAAGGCCAGAAGCATGAGGAGGGCCCAATTCTTGCCGCCTTTGAGAGCACCAAAGTGAAAGGGTCAAATGCCGTTTAGGCACAAAATTAGGGGGATGTGCTATATTGGCATGATTGGAGTAACAAGTTGGGAAGACCCAATTTCCGCCACCGCTGAGGTCAATAAAATGAGAGGCCAAAACGCGCTTCTCCGTTAAACATAATTACGCAGTTAGTGCATGTCTTCTGTGTACTGTATGGAGTGCCACGTTAGGGGCACAAGTGATACAATAATAAATAGATTAGAAAAAAAATAATTAGATATATTAATAAATTAACGAATAAATAAATTAATTAATAAATTAATAAATGAATTAATTAATTAACAAATAAACAAATTAATAAACACATAAGAAAGGAACTCTAAAGGACAGAAAGTGCATGTCAAAAGTAAGTTTTCATTTTAATCGGTATGGTCACAAACCAATAAAGGGCACGTATAACTTAGAAAAGGGGAGTTTTGATCGTAGGAAATGGGGTGGGGGCAGTTCCCCATGCCAACCCCCCCCCCGGCTCGTTGTCGTTGAACATGTGGCAGACGGTTTGCTGGTATCGAACTTGCTGAGCAGTGGATTACCTGGCGTACGTCGTCAGGGGAGGTTTTTTGTTGTTTGTTTTTTGTTTTTTGTAGCGGTTCGCTGCCAGACTCCAAAAGTCCTTCAAGTCCAGAAAAAGCTGATGAACTGGGGACGGGAGGGGGGGGGTGGGGGTAGTGACTCAAATTTTATGGAGGGGGGCTCAAATTTCTTGGGTCACATTTTTCTGCAGGGGGTCCTTTTGGTAAATGGTCTCCCTCCCAGATCATCTTCGGGGGGGGGGGCGATATCAATTTCTGGGCGATGTTTTACTTTCTTCATGGTCCAGAGTTTTGCAACACAATGGTAAAGTGGAATTAAAACCGTCGTTTTGGGCACATTTTTTGCCATTGTAACAAATCTACCGAAGCTTTATATACTATTGACACGAGATTTATGATAATCAAAGGTTTCTCTTCAAGGTTGGATCAAAATATGTGACCGAAATCAATGTTATGACCCGCGGAATTGAGTCTAAAGACTTCCTTTTTGGTAAAAAAAAAAATCTCGCGGAAGATCCCCGTTTTTTCCGGTTTTTTCTAATTTTGCCGTTTCATAAAATGAAAGTGCGCTACCTATGAAAATATTGAAGATGAGTGTTTGTTGTGGGAAGTCTGAGGATTCTAAAAATGTAAAAATCAAATTTTATTGGCTAGGAGAAGGCCCGCGCAAAAAACAATCACAGACACCATTTTCTCTCAGTATTCCGCTGGCTAGAAATCGCAGTCATTATTATTATGCGTTCGTGTGTGAATGTAAACAATAGACACGCTCCTACACAGTGCGGCGTGAGATAAGTAGTGCATGACCAGTGCCTATATAACCTCGTATTTCTTTCTTCGTTTTCTGTTGTTAAGAATTGATATGGGGGCATTCCTGCCCCCCCCCCCAGCCACAGGTACGCTAGTTTTGCCGAGTCTTACATTAGATATTTAGCTAGTATATTAACTGTACTGCTATGGGGAAATACTGTCTCTCAATAATAAAGGAAATTTGTAGAACCCACGAGAAAGCATTTCGATGAGTAATACCGAACAAATTTACAATGTCATCGTTAGAACCTTAAAAAAAAATCAACGCACCACATGCCTGTCATCACACATGAATGAAATCAATAAAAACATTAATTTGCATCATTGATTTGGATTGAATGGTTGTATTCATTGCCTTTAAGATTTTGAATTGGAAGGAGAATATCCGATGCATTATGTAATAATTGTATCAAATAGAATACTGAGGTATCCAATCTTTCACGCCATGTAGAAATTACATGATCTGTAGCATTATTTTACACGTGATATGGCTATTCAAATCAATTGCTCACTATAAGTTGGACCGACGAATGCGTGTTAGACTAAAGGTTGATTGCTTAAGTAGTTACGCGCATTATTTGACTTAATATTTATATCAGAGATATGAACATGCAATTCTAAAGATAAGAGAAATTATGGAGGAAAATCCATTGCATTTTAAGATAACTTTCTTAGAACGAGGTCCTTGGCAATTACTTCAATGAAAAAACAATGATTCGCGAGTACGTTTTTTTCTAATATTTTTTTCTATCGCTTATAAATATGTTTAGAGGCTACACGTCGTGTGTCAAGTCATTAAACATTGCTAACTAATTTCTTAACAGTTATAGATGTCAATAATCTGAACATACATTTTGTAAACACATTAATTATTTGTCGTAACTTTTTAAACAATGCAACACGCTTTTTACACTTGTCTGTTGGCTAAGTGAATCACTTTCAGGTCCCATTAATAATAATAAATAATAATAATATAATAAAATAATAATAATAATAATAATAATAATAATAATAATAATAATAATAATAATAATAATAATAATCATCCATATTTTATTCGAAATAGACAGACATTACAAATAGAAATCTTCCGAAAATTCCGAAAATTCATTTTGCCCAATTGATCGTGATTATGTAGAGCTTCGAGTCGTAATCATATTAACGCTTCTTTGAGTTGATGTTATTGTTATTGTCGTTATTATTGTCCCTCCAGCCTGGCAACGACCTCTGACCTTTTCATTTTCAATTACATCTATTAAACGCTACTCAGCTACGCCACTGAAGCGGTACATCTTACATCATATTATGCAATACACATTGTGCTTTAATAATAACGGTAGCTCGGTGGAGCATGTTGAATAAAATGAATCACGTCCAGAACCATCGCAAACGTTTATTTAAGCGTAAGTTTACAAGGTTTGAGTATATACCGCATCAGCATCAGCACACGATCGAAATCTCTGTAGAAGGGCCAAACTACGGACTTTTGACTTTTACTCGGTTCCCCGTAAAACTCGGTAAGTTTCACACTTAACACAGTAGCTTCTCATATAGCATTTATTATTGAAATCTCAGTAAATTTGTAATTATCATAAAATAGTCTCATTCTAATCGGAGAAAGTTGGTGTATAGCGTCCATGCGAGTCATGGGGTATAAGTTGATATTGGATTAAGTAAACTGAAGTATTAAGTGCATATAGGCCGATGTTTGGGGTGAGACACAGACAGAGGTGGTTGTGACAAACGTTATTTTGACCCCTGTCATGAATTTACAGCAAGATTGATTCTATTACCCTAACGTACACCGCGATATTACTCTTTTTTTTTATAAATCGATCAAAAACATCACGTTCTTCCTCACAAGAGCTTCGTTGTCAAATGGAAATGGTCAGGAAAAGCCCGACAAGGAATCATGATAGTGCCTAAATGTCTTTATATTTAAACCTGTCGGTGCACTACTTTCACAATTACAAATCTCTCAAAATTATTGCAAAGTTTGTTCAAATTTTGCAATGAAATGTACAACTTTCCCAGAGACATCAGAAATTGAAACGCCCCCAAAATAGGGCTTTAGTTATTGGCATTAATATAAATTTGAAAATAAAATCGTTTTCACATATTCAGCCATGTTTTAATAAGTTGTGAGTTTGAGACGTCATAAAATCACACTTTACCAACACATTCTGTTTGTCTTTATTTTTCAGGTATGTTGTCGCTTGTTCTAGTTGTATTGGCCACCTCTTGCTTCGTTATTGCAGGAGGTAAGTTGGAAATAAGTAGTGTTGGTGCTTGGTGGTGGCTGTGGGGGCTGATTTCATGCGTAAAATAATTTCAGGAAGCGGTTTATGTTGGTGGAGAAACTGATTTTATCAATTTATTATGCGGACAAGTTAAGTAGGGGTTGGTGTCTGATAGAAATTGATCCATTGAGGACAACTCGTCACTCCCCTGTCTCTCTAGTAATAGTAGTAGTAGTACAGTAGTAGTAGTAGTGGTAGGAGTAGTAGTTGTAGTAGTAGTAGTAGTAGTAGTAGTAGTAGTAGTAGTAGTAGTAGTAGTAGTAGGAGTAGTAGTAGTGGTGGTGGTGGTGGTAGTGGTAGTGGTGGTGGTAGTGGTAGTGGTAGTGGTAGTGGTATTGGTAGTAGTAGAAGAGTAGTATTGGTAGTGGTAGTGGTAGTGGTAGTAGTAGAAGTAGTAGTAGTAGTAGTAGTAGTAGTAGTAGTAGTGGTAGTAGTAGTAGTAGTAGACGTAGTAGTAGTAGTGGTAGTATTAAATGTAGTAGTTCATGTAGTAGTAGTAGTAGTGGTAGTAGTAGTAGTAGTAGTAGTACTAGTAGTAACAGTAGTAGTAGCAGTAGTAGTAGTAGTAGTAGTAGTAGTAGTAGTAGTAGTTAGTAGTAGTAGTAGTAGTAGTAGTAGTAGTAGTAGTAGTAGTAGTAGTAGTAGTAGTAGTAGTAGTAAATGTAGTAGTTCAGGTGGTGGTGGTGGTGGTGGTGGTGGTGGCGGTGGTGGTGGTGGTATTATTACATGCATTAGTTCATGGAGTAGTAATAATAGTAATAATAATAATACTTAATAGTGGTGGTGGTGGTATAGTAGTTGTAGTAGTACTTGTTGTTGTTGTATAGTAGTTTGCAGTTGTAATTGTTGATCTAGTAATAGTGGTAAGATGAAATACTACAAACTGGTAGTAAGTAGTAAATATGTATCTGTTTATCCATTCATATTTATCCACAACAGGCCAAGCTCTGAATTGTTACTCTTGTGTGGCATCGACAGCCAGCAGTGGTTCATTACCAGACCTCAGTAGTTACCTGCCCGGTGGACTCGAGGTTTGCACCGCCAGCGACTACGGCGCGGGTACTGACTGCACGAGAGACGGGGGATGCGTCAAGACCGAGTTCGTGATGACTTTCTCAGTCGCTGGAGGTAAATTGGGTCATACTATAACACGCGTATTTAATACAATTTGAAGAGTATAGAATAAGAAGTACTGAAATCACATAATACTACTTTTGTGAAACAAAGGCTCAAAGTTTTCAAATTTGTCTACAGAACACAATTGGTTAATTAAGTTGTACATCCAAACTTGTTGAAGTTAATTGACACGATAAAAGATGAATATAGGACAAAACATGCATTGCCACTCTTGTCAATTTCCAATAATCAATAATCAATATTGTGTCAGGGATTTGCAAGTCCATTACTTCCCTTCTTTATCAATACCAAACAGTAGTTTAGTACTTACAAATGGTGTGTTGAAAGTTTGAGATCCATACGTCATAAATTTGTTGTTTTATGAGAAAAACTAATGACGACATGTTACCAGAATGTTGTTCTTTCCGTGAGTTTCAATTTTGCTCAAACTGCGAATCGCGGTTATGTGTATCGTCGCAAGACCAGCGGAGCGCACTGATTGGTTAAACGGCTAACCTCCGCACGACCTTTGGTTAACGGCTGATCGGACAATTTTGGAACGGCACGTGCACGTTTGACGTCGCGGATTTTTTGAAAATGCTTCTGAGTAATTTGAAAAAGGATGAAGTTTGACCGACCGGATTTTCACCAAAACTCAATATTTTACCCCAAGTCTCTATGAGAGGTGTTTATTTATATTAATCTTCACATTGGATATGATTTCAGCAGATTTCATTCATTTAGATGTTTTTTGACGTGCAAATGAATGACACAATCTTTAAGTACTTCTTTTTATGTAAAAACAAGGGTCTCAGGAAAACAAATGTATTTCTGGAATAAATGAATGTCAAAAACACTTAATTGTATATATTTTTGGAATGTCCTCCATAAGACAGACAACTCGATATGCAATTTGTCAAGTTTGAACGTTGTTTTAAAATTGACCTCATTTGACCTTTGACCGAAAGTGACCCCATATCTCATCAACAAAGCACAATATACATGACAAATTATATAATTTCTTAAAGGCATCATATAAAAATGTTTCCAGTGTAAAAAATCTGAGCTACATGATTCTTCATGTTACCAGTGTCTTTGATGAGGTCTAAAAATGAAGCCCTGAACAATTGTAGTTCAAAACGATCATTAAGTGCATTTAAACAGTGAAAATCATTGACCGACCATTTCATGGCAGAATTTTCTAGCTGAGATTCTATTTATCTGCCGATTTTTATCTGTACATTTTTTACGAGTGACTGCATAACTGTCTAAAGTTTTGTGTTCTATGGTGTTTATTTGTCCATCCAAACACTGTTAGATATGTCAGATAGCATAGCTTGACAATTTTTTTTTAATGGGGCTTTCACACTGTTATATAATGTCTTTAATCCTTGTAACTAGTCGAGTAATTTGAGATACATTTTGAAGAAATTAGACCAAGTAAAAAATTTGACCCCGGTTGACCCCTCCCCTGACTCCTACTAGGGAAGGGTCTATTTGACCAAAATTTTGTCCAAAAAATATCCCAGAATGTAACGACTTCAAAACAATCACTAACTCAATTTCGTCAAAATGTGACTTCAGTACTTCTTATTCTATACTCTTCATTTGCTGTATCAATAGCGACGACGGTGATGGTGATAATATTAGTAGTAGTAGTAGTAGTAGTAGTAGTAGTAGTAGTAGTAGTAGTAGTAGTAGTATAGTAGTAGTAGTAATAGTAGTAATATTACTTAGTAATATTAGTAGTAGTAGTAGTAGTAGTAGTAGTAGTAGTAGTAATAGTAATAGTAATAATACTAATGATACTAATGATAACAACAATAATAATAAATAATACTTGTGCGTTCTTTTGTTTGATAAATGTTTTGTATATTATCATGATTATTATTATTATTATTATTTGTATTGATTATCGTAATATATGATAATAATAATAATAATAATAATAATAATAATAATAATAATAATAATAATAATAATAAGTAATACTTGTGTGTTCTTTTGTTTGGTAAAAAGGCAATATGATATGTATGATTGGGTTCATTCATGTAATACTTGTAGAGAAGTGAACAATCAACTGATCTTTTTCATTAAAAAATGTCAAATTTATTTTGAATAATCCTCAGAAGTTTAGGGCTAAAATCTTGGGTAACTTTTTTTAATCAGCATAATCAGCTAATTAGCTAATGTACAATATGTAATATGTTGTTAAATTTTAATCCAGAAAGCCAGAAATCACGGATAATTCGACTTTTCAAGTGTTTTCTATGACGAGGAATCTGTTTATGACACAGGTTTTTATTTTCGAGTAAGGCAAATGTCTTAAATAACGTTATTAGCATAATGAGCTAATATGCATATACACGATACTTCAGTAGATGGTAAAATAAATCATGTACATAACTTGGAAAGGTTGTTATGTACAAGTTTTGTTGTTGATTCGGGTAAAAAATGTGTATGGCAGTAAATTTCCGTGGTTGCCACACTAGCAACCTTAATTAATTATCTTTAATAGCCTTATTGACATAATCAGCGAATTTCCATAATATGTAATATGTCACTAAGCTGATAATTCCGAAACCGTAAAAATAAGAACACGAATTTTCAAGGGTTTTCTAAGATGAGGAATCCATTTATGACGCCAGTATCTATTTTCAAGTCATGCAAGTGGCATAATTTGCATAATGAGCTAATTTGTATACGTGTGTACATACACAAACTTAATAGAAAGTAAGATAAACCATGTACTTGATCGGAAATGTTGTCAAGTACAAGTTTTGCTGTTGAATCGTGTTTTATGTGGTTATTTTGAATAATTTATAATAATAATGATAATAATAATAATAATAATAATAATAATAATAATAATAATAATAATAATAATAATAATAATAATAATAATAAATAATAATAAATAATAATACTTGGTAAATAGGCAATACGATATGTATGATTGGGTTCATTCATGTAATACTTGTACAGAAGTGAACAATCAACTGTAATCTTTTTCCATTAAAAAAGTGTCAAATTTCTTTTAAATAATCCTCAGAAGTTTAGGGCTAAAATAATTATATGTGCCGTTTACGTGTATAGATAGAGCTAGTGCAATTGCCCAGAAGTTGACAAAAATATGCACGATCATAAATTTGAGAAGAATTACCAGTGCCATCTAGAGAGGGCGACACACTGATTTAATCAGAACTCTCCCCGAGTGAGTAAAAACAAATCATGTCGTTCACCCGGCTTGTCCAAACATGGACCAAATTTGATCAAAAGCTCCATGTCGGGAGAAGCATTCCTGCATCAAGTGATTCGAAAACAAATTTATTTAATAGCAGGATTAAAAGAGGTCATCACTTTGAGATAAAACTTCTCTAGAATCAACTGCACGTTTCAAACTTTCTGCTGTGAAAAAAAAACATGGTAAAATGCATAATTTCTATAATTAACAATCATCATCAGTATTCACTGTGACCAAAGAATTTGTTGTGTAGCTTTGTACGAGTTTATTTTCTATCGGGCTTATTCTTTAATGGAATACTGGTTAATGAACGCTACTTTCTCCTCAAGTAAACCATGGAGGTATACCTCCATGAGTTAGCAAATGCAAGACAAATCCTTCTAGGTGGTACATGTATATAATTTGTATAAATGTTTCAACGGTGATCCGACATTTGCTCCGGCGACAGTTGCTTCGGTGACAATATCTCAGAAGACAAAGAGTTAGGGTTAGGGTTGACATTGGGTTTCCAGTTCAGAATAGGGTTAGGGTTAGGGTTGGGGTCAAGGTTAGTGCATGAAATAATTGTTGGAGCAATTGTCGCCGGAGCAAATGTCGGACATTCGTTTCATTTATGTCACTACCCTGATAATACTGTACATTAACGAAGTGGGTTATTTCCTTTCCGAATAGTCATCCTAGAAAGCCCCAGTAACCTGCCTTTACCATTTCTCCCAGGATGTGAATTGCCCCTTCTTTCGTCTTGTCGCCTGTCCTTTTGCACTTTTATAAGTCCTGCATTTTATTTGCACCAGTCATCTACTTGCATGTAAACACACACACACACACACACACACACACACACACACACACACACACACACACACACACACACACACACACACACACACACACACACACACACACACACACACACACACACACACACACACACACACACACACACACACACACACACACA
>JZLH01S0009222.1:12938-24213 GCA_001188425.1 Eucidaris tribuloides
TGCGAACTTTTAGACATCCTCATTAACTTTTATGGATTTTCTTCAGTTACGAAAGTGAAAATAAGTAAATCCATTCACCCCCCCCCTAAATACAACAAAAAAAAAGAATATAAAAGGATATAAAAAATAACTGAACAAAAAAAAAGAAATAAATAAAAAAATAAAACAAAAAAACAAAGAAAAAAAATAAAAAAGTCATAAAAAAAAACAAAAAAAAAAAAAAAATAAGAGAACAAAGAAAATGAAAAAGTAAAAGTGACCAAACTCACGTTTAACTTTAGTCCGAAGGCTCCGGCTTAGTATCGAGTTTCGGTCGTTTTTCACAGGTTTTTTAACAGACAATTGGACGGATATTTTATATATTACCATTTGACTTGACTGCCGAACTAAGTCAAGTCAAAAGGTAACTAGTAAAAATATCCGTCCAAATTGTCTGTTAAAAATGCGCTGTTTTGAAAACCGAACTCAATAAGGTATACATAGTCTAAGGCCGAGCGCTACGGACTAGTTTAACTTTACTTTAGGATCTGATAAACAAAAAATATAAAAACACTTCTTGTGTTTGTAAAGAGTCGAACGGTCACACACTGTAGGCTTTTGTCAATGACTAACAATGTCACTATTTGGGACAACGATATCTTGATTTGGAAGCTGAAATTTTAAGGTCTGTTAACCGTGTGGTGGTCTGAATTAGCCCCGGAGATAGATCTACGTTTGCTCTATCGAGCACCGATCGACAAGGCAGGGAAATCGAATGCTTTACTGGCCTCGACAAAGTCAAGCTTTCATTTTCATGTTGATCCCGACACTATTGCTATTAGTAATTGATCTGCTTGAAAATACGTATCATGTAAATTTAACAGATCATTAAAGCATACGGTTTTACAGACTTAGTACTATCTCCAGGCGGCGTTTCCAGCTTCCGAGTCACCAGCTGCGCACACCACGGTGAGACGAGGCCTATCCGCGCGGCTAGCGGGCCATTTGTGCAAGTGTAAAATGGGCTCGAGGGGTCCGATCGAGACTGACATTGAAGTGGAACTGTCAACCTACAATTTGGCAGAGAGCTTGTCTACTTACAGGCTAACAGCTTCATTTTGTCTGGTCATCTTGAAGTCAGCAAGCAACAAACAATTAAAGTCCATAAGTTAAGCGCAAAACAATAAGAACTAAACGTTAAACCGTTAACGGCAAGCCATTCGACCGCGAGGCGGATCGATACATATTTTTCTGACAGGCTATGAATACAAAAATCGCGATAATGCGATATATATCGGGAAAATGAAGAACAAAATAATTGCGTCAAATGTGTTCTTTTTTAAGCATACAAAATTTAGAAAAGGTTTGCGTAAATCGGGCACTTAAAAAATACTACTTCTAATTCTTATTTCCATTTGTAAAATCAAACTGGCTGCTGGTTTATGTATTAAACGGATGCTTAATAATATTGCAATGTACAACCGGAAGTACGAACGAGGCATAGAATATTGAAGGATTTTAGGGTGGCAGCACCGTCCGGCAGTTTCCCAGTGCGTACTGAGTACTCCCGTCCCTGTATAGGCCAATAATGCGCCTAAACCAGACTGCGTAAATCGACGCTAACGCGCTACCCCTGATGATTCAGCCAAGCGGGTTTATAGAGATTTAGCTTGTCTAGGGTCGTTGCTGAACATTGCTGAAGCAACATTTTCTACAAAACGACACCTGCGTTTGAAGCTTTACTGTGTTAAAATTTGAACTTAGTTTCACACGGGAGAATATTAATATTAAACCGGGGGTATTAATGTACTTGTTGGGGTTTGGCGCAGAGTATGTTTTGTGTCAACCCTGAAAGGTGTCGGAGATTATTTTGGGGGGTTGTGTAAACATTCGTCTGTCCATCTGTCCGTAGGTTTGTCCGTACACACTGTCTGGAGAAAGCATAGATGAATTTTGATCATTTATTGCCCAGGGGTGCACCATAAATTGTTAATGAAAATGGTAGGACTATGAACCAAAACAAGTCAAGGGTCATAGTTCATTAAACTTTGCACAGAGCTGCCAACTAATATGTTTTAACGTTATTTAGTATGTTTTTTTTTCATCATCAAAAGTAACAAAATATTTTTTATGTAAAATATGTTTTTTCTTGAATTTGATTGGCATTCTTAATATGTCTTATTCATTCATTTTCGTACCAAAATATGTGGGTTTTATTTTGCCTTTGAAATATGATTCTTTTTTAAACTGTGGATCAGTATGCTTTTTGGTCAGCAGAGGTTTGCAGCTCTGTTTGCATAAATTTACATATTCCATGGATACACAAATAGGATTGTTCAGTAATGATGTGGTTCGTGAGGAAATTGAGAAATCAATAATTGGACATTTCCGTAAAGGTCAAAGTTAAGCGAACTTCATTTAAATCCATATCTATGTTATGAATCGATCAAAGTTAAAGCCACAGGCTAACAATGACCACAGTTAAAAAAATGCGACCTACAGTTTTTTTTTTTTTTTTAATGTGACCAAGGTTTTAAAAAAATGTGAGCTACATAATCCTCCATGTACTAAGCGTCTTTGATAAGGTCTAAAAATGAATCCCTGGAAAAAACAGTATTTTAAAATAATTATTTGGTGCTTCAAAACAGTAACAATTTACGAGTACTCAGGTTGGCCGGATTCACCAAGCCCATTTCCTTCGATAGAGTTACTGTGTGTCGATCAATACACTATTTTATACTCCACCGCAGTAGAAATTGTTCATTTATGCATATCTTGCCAGTGGCAGCATAATTTTCAAACTTCCATATTCTAGGGTGTTTATTTGTTTATACTACCATGTAGCTCAGATATCACAGTTTGACTTTTTTAAATTGAAGCTCCACAATGTTAACCTATGTCTTTAACGGTCGAAGGTAGTTAGGAATTAAACATTTGACAGAAGATTAATATATTCCAGGCATAATGTAACATAGGAGTGTCCATTGGAAATATGGTTTATTAAAAAGGTTAATAAAGGATGGTGAATTTGGTGAAACATTGGCATGTATAAAAACTAAAACAGATAAAGTTCAAAAGTCAATGAAAAATTAATAAACAGCTACCTTTAAACCGAGTTCACTTTTATTCTGGCGATGCATGGCCAATATGCAAGACCTTCGATCAAGATATTTTGCTTCCTTTACAGAGAAGGTTGAGTTGGAGGTTGTGGGAATGAATGTCAAGTTGATGTAATATAATTTAAAGGTAAATGACATGGTTGGAAAGTCAACTTGGAGGTAAAATTATCCTAGAATCAATTTAACTATGTAAAGATTTTACTGTGAAAATTTTGTAGTCCAAAGTTGATTAATCTTAAAATAACTTCCACTGCCATGTGACCAACAGATATATTATGTAGCTTTCTATGGGATTTAATTCTCTCGGGCCTCGAGAGACATAAACTGCTGGTATGTTCACGCTTCTCCTTATGTAAACAAACTCAAGTCAAATTCCTCCAGCCCTTAGATCCACTCCAGCTGGTGTATACACTAGTATGTATATCTTTCAGCCAGTTTGGTTCGAGAGGCATTTTTTTTTATTTCTCCCAAAACAATCACGTCACTGCCCTTTATGTATGAGGTATGAGGTATGAGTATGCGCAGGCATACCTATCCACAAAAAACAAATAAATGTTATTTTTATTATTATATCATTTGTTATTTCATTGTTATAATATTACAAAATTAAGTTATATTTCATGTAAAGGAACAATAAATGTTTTATTTTCTTCCGACATTAGCTTTGATCTGATTTTATTTTAGTCGTGGTTGCGAGTAAATAAATAATCATTTTGGTAATCTAAAAGTAATGGTGGCCATTTAGGATAGTTCGATTACATTTTTTTGTACATTAACCTTAAAGGCAAGGTTCACCCTGACATCAAGTTGGTTTTAATAAAAGCAGAACAATGAAAGAAACATACTAATGAAAGTTTGGTGAAAATCCTCCAAAGAATAACAAAGTTATTAGGTTTCAAAGTTTGAAATTTGTGACGTCACATGCGAGCAGCTCCCTATATGTCATGTGATATAAATTCCATAAAAGTGCCGTTTTCTCAGAAATTTGAAAATGATTGTACCTGTGCATTCAATATATTATCAGAAAACATTATTTCATACATGCTTCTATGAAGAAAAAACCCATTCGGTTATCATGAACCATTAAAAAATGGCAATTTGTGAAATATAGATTACATGACATATTGGGAGCTGCTCGCATGTGACGTCACAAATTTAAAACTTTGAAACCTTATAACTCTCTTATTCTTTGGTGGATTTTCGCCAAACTTTCATTAATATGTTTTCTTTCGTTGTTCTGCTTTTATTAAACCAACTCGATGTCAGGGTGAACGCTTGCCTTTACTCTCTGTCTCTGAGATATTGTCATCGGAGAAACGGTTTGTGTCCAGCTTTAGGAGCTACCTTTGATTTCGGGAGTTTCCTAAACTATCAGTTTCTTTTTGATTCAGTTTCAATTGATTCTTCCCACCGTAAATTTCTGAAAGTCAATCACAAACTTAAATATTTAGGTCGTATATTAATAATTAAATGGTTATTTTTAACGCCTAGTAAAGCAACAAGTTATTATTATCTCCGAGACCAAGAGGCGTCGATCCTGGGGAGGGGGGGGGGGGACGATCGTCCCACCAATGGAAGTGGGGGGGCAAAACATACCGAATTTCTGCCCCCCCCTCCCCCAATAATTTTGACAACTTAAAACTTCATAATGCAATGCAAATATATGTTTTAAAAACATTGAAAGCACTATTAAACCATTATACATGGCATAAAAAATATTATTAAATATACAAAATTGTAAATTTTAGCACACAAAATTCTATACACTGTATTACAATTTGGCAAGCGGATGCGCCGAAAATTTTGGACTTTTTTCCCTTCCTTTCCTCTCCCCCCCCCCCCCAATCCGAAGCTTGGATTGACGCCCCTGCTCGAGACAAAAACTCTGGGCAAGGCTGTCTGAACAGGCTCTGTGTAAAAATGTCGGAGGCAAAAATGTCAGAGGTAAAAATGTCAGAGGTAGTAATGTCAGAGGTATAAATGTCACATATAAAAATGTCACAGGTAAAAATGTCACGGGTAAAAATGTCAGGGGTAATAATGTGAGAGCAACAAATATTAGAGGTAAAAATGTCAGAGGTAACAATGTCAGAGGAATAAATGTCAGAGGTAAAAATGTTAGAGCTAATAATGTCAGAGTTAAAAATGTCAGAGGTAAAAATGTCAGAGGTAGTAATGTCAGAGGTATAAATGTCACATGTAAAAATGTCACAGGTAAAAATGTCACGGGTAAAAATGTCAGGGGTAATAATGTGAGAGCAACAAATATTAGAGGTAAAAATGTCAGAGGTAACAATGTCAGAGGAATAAATGTCAGAGGTAAAAATGTCAGAGGTAAACAATGCCAGAGGTAATAATGTCAGAAGTATAAATCTTAGAGGTAAAAATGTCAGAGGTAATAACAACAACACTGGGTTTTCACCCTTCTCTTTTCGATTAGTGTGTGGGTTCTTTTACGAGCTTAGGTGTTTCTGCCTCGACATGGGACCTCCGGCTTTACGTCCTATTCAAGGAACGGAGTAATGGGGACACAGTGTCTTACCAAAGGACACAACCGCCCTGGCATGGACCTGAACCACGAAACCTCTAGATCGGGAAGCCGAAGTCTTATCCACAAAGCCATGACGCCTCCCCATATACTAATATAATCAGAAAATACAGATGAGACGACGACGATAATCATCATCATCATTATCATCATCATCATCATCATCATCATCATCATCATCGTCACATAATCAAAATACTAATTGAAACTTGGAACGGGGGGGGAGGTAATTGTGCATGTCATCCCCCACCTTGTGAGCTGGGGATGCATACCCCCCCCCCCTCGCTGCTACGCCCCTGCCACGACGGACCGGAGGCATCTCCAGCTCGTTTTGATTATTTTTTAGATGACGTACCAGGTTCCAGCAAGGTCCACCATAGATTGCAATTACAATGATCATGTCTTTTTTTTTTTACCGTGAGTGATCTATAAATACCAGTGTGGGATAATGCGTGTTTAAGTCTTCCAAATGTCCAGACGGCCAATTTAATGCGTATACTTCTGTACTAATTCAAATTATTTCCCAAATTCTGACTCACTCTTATTTCTCAAATACATGATGTTAAAACTTTAATTAAGATTTTTTTTTTTGGGGGGGGGTAAATATATTTAAAAAAATCTACCACAGCTATTTTCTAAAATCTTTCAGTTTAAACATTCAAGTATCCAACCAGAAAGTTACACAAGTATTACCCGAGCAATCACAATCTGATATCCCGTGTTTTTTATGATCTATGTGACACGTCCTTTCTAACAAAACAATATTATGGAATACTCTATATAACCAAGTAAAGAAACAAAGAAACATTTTCTTTCAGGATACACATTCGCATGTCGACAGTCATGTTTGCGTTATTCCTTTATGATTTCCGTTTTGATTTGTTTTTCCCTTGTTCATATTTTTTTGGCATCTGTAATTACCTATATTTTATTTATTCATTCATTTATTTATTTATTCATTCATTCAAACATATTTAAACAGGATGACAAGATCAGTATAAACTGTTTTTCATCAAGGTCCTGTGTTTTCTAAACTCTCGTGATCAGTGTCATAGAACTTTATTTTCATTTTGCATTCTTGTCACGCCATGGTCACTAATCACGAGTGTAACCGCTGGCTATTTATGTCAGGGCTTTGCCCTATGACGGCACTTTTTAAATAAACAAATTATAAGAAGAAAAATACACATAGAATATTGGAAGACTACGGGGGACAAAGGGGACTTAACCCCCCCCCCCTCCATCCTGATTAAAAAGGGGGAAGGAAAATAAACCGAGCTCGGGCGAACCAACTGAGAAATTGTGTTTAGTGTAAGCTTTGACGTAATTTTAATATTGATTTATCAGCATAATTCCGATATGGTAATCTCACTTTAAAGTGTCTACATATCATATTGTTCTGTTCGTCTAATCAAAGAGGCAATAGCGATTTGTATGAAAATTGAATTGTATTTTATAACAGAGTTTCTAAGTTAATTTGGCCATTTTGTACTATTTTTATACCACGATACATACAAATGAGTTATCATTTTTATATCCTGTCTGTATCGCGAGTGATGTGTTAAGCAGAGGTGTCGATCCTGGGGGTGGGGGCTTTGGCGGCGATTCGCCCCACATGAATATATTGCATGGGGCCAAAATAATCAGTTTTGCCCCGCCCCCCACCTATAATTTCACAACTTAAAAATTCATCATATTGCAATTCAAAATATATGTTTTTAAACATGAAAGCACTGTAAAACATTAAACATGGCATAAAAATACTATGCGTATTAAACATACAAAATTGTCAATGTTTGCGGCGCTTCGCGCGGCAAATTTGTGTATATCAATTTATTTTGCACACTGTCACTTTTTGCCCCCCCCCCAAATCGCAAAACACTGATCGACGCTCCTGGGTGGTCAGGCGTAAATTCAGAAATTTCGTCGCCTTCGAGAAAATGGTACACTGAAGTTGTAGCCGTCTCATAAAATCTAGATGGGTTTCAAATCTCAAAAGGAAGTATTCTAGAGTTGGTCCGATTGCTTTGATTTTTCATTTCTAAAATATTTTGGAATACACGTAAATCGTCTTGTTTTGGAGTAAACGTAAATCGTTTTTGGGCATAATTTTGCATACTAACACACTCGTTATTACCCCAACTCGCGAAATCTTAGATGAAAATTCAGCTTTATTCTTTGTTAGTTGAAAAACTTTTCAAGAAATTTCGTCATACCTCGGACTGAAAGAAACTCACAAGTGTCATTCTGTTCTGACTGCCATATAATTCTGAAGGTTTTCGATTTTTTTTAAATAAGTGTTTCGAAATCTCGAAATAAAAGTAAAAACTAACAAAACAGTTCTCGAAAAAGCTGGCATTGGCATGGAGGGCAGCGAAATCAACTCGTCTAAGCCCTACGCAGAATCATTGCAAACGAGATTTTTTTTCCAACAACATGTGCCATTATGAAAAAACAACACAAGCCCCAGTGTCTTTTTTATCGCAAAATTACACACTTTGAGATGTTTTAACATAGGAGTTATACGCCCAATCAAACTTAAACATTTCAATCTCCTTATACGGCCCGTCTGCGTGCCGTTGCACTGCGCTCAACATCCCTTCTGAAAAAAATTGGATGAGCGATTTGCCCCCCCCCCCCCATGGGTTTGGGGCCCATGTTCGTCTTTGCCATGTTTGAAAAGTAGCATTCGAAGTATTTATTCATTTGAGAAGCAACCAAAATCAAATATTTTCGAGGTAAGCGGGTTAAACTATAAGGGGCTTCCTCTTACTGTGCGCAGTGTATTTAATAACATAATTATACAGTAAGGTACTTGTACCACACTGAGGTCCCTGCCCTATGCGATCTATCTGCGCGACCTACTGATCCAACACCGTGCGCTTACAACCGCATTTTAATTCGCACCCGCTTTCGCTACAGAGGAAAAAGCTAATGAACTCCTTGGGAACTAATCAGTATTTCAACTACGCGACTCGTTTGCGAATGGAGTAAGATCATGTCTGTCGGATGTATGGATTAAATCTTCGTATTTTTAAACTTTCCTTTGGACTTCTTCTTTCGCCTGCAAACATCTTGACTCATCTTTCCCAAATTGCTGTACTCACTCTATTTTCAAATAAATGATGTTTAAAACTTCTGTTTAAGATTTTTTTTTTTTTTTTGGGGGGGGTAAATATATTTTAAAAATCTACCACAGCTATTTTCTAAAATCTTTCAGTTTTAAACATCAAGTATCCAAGCCAGAAATTACACAAGTATTACCGAGCAGGACTCGCGAATCTGATATCACGTTGTTTTTATGATCCTATGTGACACGTCCTTTCTAACAAAACAAATATTATGGAATATCTATGATAACCAAGTAAACGAACAAAGAAACATTTTCTTTCAGGATACACACATTCGCCATGTCGACAGTCATTGTTGCGTTATCCTTTATGATTTCCGTTTTGATTTGTGTTTTCCCTTTTCATATTCTTTTGGCATCTGTAATTACTATATTTATTTATTCATGTCCATTTATTTATTTATTTATTCATTCAAACATATTTAAACAGATGACAAGATCAGTAAAACTTGTTTGTCATCAAGGTCCTGTGTTTTCTAACCTCGTGATCAGTGTCATGAGTGAACTTTATTTCATTTTTGCATTCTTGTCACGCCCTGGTCACTAATCACGAGTGTAACTGTAGCATTCTATGTAAGGCTTTGCCCTATGACCACTTTTTAATTAAACTAAATTATTAAGAAAGAAAAATAACACATAGAATATTGGAAAGTACGGGGACAAAGGGGACTTAACCCCCCCCCCTCCATCTGCTGATTAAAAGGGGAAGGCAAAAAACCCGAGCCTCCGGGGCAACCCAGAATGAGAAAATGTGTGTTAAGTGTAAGGCTTTGACGTAAATTTTAATTATTGATTTATCAAGCATAATTCCGATATGGTAATCCTCACTTTAAAGTGGTCTACATATTCATATGTTCTGTTCGCTCAACAAAGAGGCAATAGGCGATTTGTATGAAAATTGAATTGTTTTTATAAGCACGTTTCGAAGTTAATTTGGCATTTTGCTTACTAGTTTTTTATACTATTTCGAGTAGGGTAAACTATAAGGGTCTTCCTCTTACTGTGCAGTTATTGTAATACCTATTCATTACAGTAAGGTGTACTGTACACACTGAGGTCCCTGCCCTATGCAGATCTATCTGCGACTATGATCGCAACAAGCGTGCGCTATTACACCGCATTTTCACATTCGCACCGCTTTCGTAGGCAAGAAGGAAAAAGCTAATGACTCTGGAACTAATCAGTTTCAACTACGCGAACTCGCTTTATGAGAGGAGTAAACTATCATGTCCTGTCGGATGTACTGGATAAATCTGTATTTTTACTTTCCTTTGTGACTTCATTCTTTCGCTGCAAACATCTTCTTATGATTAACACACAAGCGGCTTCAGGCCATTTTCGCGTTTTATAGATTCGGGGGCGCGGACTCGTTCGAGCAGTGACATAAAGTGACCGCACTGATCAGCTGAATACATACGAACGGAGGTTGCAATTTTTCTTGAGCGTTATTCTCATTCTGAATTGATATTTTTCCTGACAGCGACGACTAGGGTGACCAAAGGCTGCGTCGACATGTTGTGGCGAAAAATCTCCTGGCCAGCAGATATCATCCCTCTCGGGGGGGCTATGCGCTTATTTTCACACTCGAGCCATTGTCGCGACTTCTACCAAATGTGTAGGGAAATGTGGATCAATGTGGCTCAACGCAACTACTGCAGGGTGTCAGCTATGATTTTGCTCTGCTTGACGCGCATGGCGGCTGCTCAGCTTACTATGCAGGAATTCTCGATACACCCTACGTTCTTGTCTTCCTCAGGGCATCAAACCCTCACCTTGCTCGTCGGCAATGGCATCCCAGACACAACGATACTACCTCTGAATGTCGACGGCCTCTCTTACAAAATGAGGATTCTTGACCGACCGTATGAACACGTTAACAGCAATTATCGGAAGATTTTATCTATATTTTTCACTTACAATGTATATCCGTTTACCTTTACATGTTTTTCTATACAAAATACGAATGCCCATATAGTGAATTAACTATCCAAGCCCACTGATTTTGTGAAGTTCTGACATTGCCGTAGGACTTTTCCAATTTCCTCTGCAACCAAATGTAGTAACTGTTGGCGGACTGACAACTTAGAGACTCACAAAGCATTTGCCAAAAGTAAGTGTTCTTCGTTAAATAGTATTACGATATTCCAATCAATATAATTGCGTCAATGTTAGTTACACAGATATTCTTTTTTTTCTGAATTGTAAAAACATTCCGTGTAAACATTCTTGCAAACTTTGGTTACATTTATTGTAAATGCACTTTGATATACGAAGTGTAGCTGCAATAAAAAGACAGCCAGTGTTCGCGTCCTAGCTTTTTAACAAAATGAGGAGGAAACAGATGGCCATCCGCCAATGACCAGCTAACTAGTATCCCCGTTTTACACTTAGGTAAAAAGTCATATCGCATTCAATTTTTCGTTTCAATGACGACTTAGGAGTAGCAAAATCATTCGACAGTACCTGTTTATCACCTACAGCGAAATCGAATATCGAATT
>JZLH01S0009222.1:37211-49947 GCA_001188425.1 Eucidaris tribuloides
ATTTTGCTGAGGGGCGTAGCCCCGAAGCAAAATAGTACTACCGCAGTCACCGAGGGACCATAGTTTTAAACTAGAGCCTCGAATGAAGGCCGTACATATTTGTTTTACAAACTACTTATATATATTCATTGTTTATTGATTGGTTAAAAGATTTCAATAAATGTATGCAATTAACGTTAACGTTAACTCGGCGTTAACTAACGTTAGATCTAACTTACGTTATTGATCACTATTCACAATGACATACATGTAAGTAACGACTAACGTTGCTTACCGTACAGAACAGTGCTTGTACCCCCCAGATATCAATGAAAAAAAAATAAAAAAGTTATCATGAAAGCAGAACTGTAGCGTGGGTTTCGAACCCGGGTCACACGCGCAATGAACTATAAGCGATGTGACATGCGCACTATCCAATGTAGCCACACAACGTGACTTGACAAGCATCGTGTTCTTTAGCTATATGAAGCAAGAGTTCCGAAAGTTCGTGGAATAATAGGGTCGGGCGTATGTGTTGCTAACCCAGAATTCACACTCGGTCAATTTATAGCGAACAATTTAATTTCATTATTCCCAACTAACATCTGCTGATGATGGTAAGTTAGACGTCCAATTCGTTAAGCTATCGGCGACACGAAATGAGCCAGATATTTGACATTCGCTACTGTGCAATCGTGACATGTGTAGCATAGCTGTAGCTCCTGCCACAGCGTAGCCTCGCCGCAGGGAGCGGCACGACGAAATATATAAAAGTTTATTGTGAAAAAACTAAGACATAATTTAATGAGTAAAATGCATAATATCAACAGGGAATTACATACCTTTCCAATGGTGTTACATTTATGGCACCATTGTTTAAATTTCATAATAAAAACTCAACATTTCCTGCGTTTTTTCGTAGTTTTTGGTGTGCGGTGAATATTCGCTGCTGACATAAGCCAGCATGAGCTAACCTCTGATTGGCTAAATGCCGACAGATCGAACAAATCGTGGAGCAAATTAGATTGGAAAAGTACTATTTACGGCTTTGAAGTACAATTTACGGATCCGTAAATAATACTTTCTCACAGACTCGCACGGTAGTGTGCTTATTTTTCATCATGTGACATACTTTTAACCAATCAATGGACAAGAATATATGAATGCAGTTTATAATATACAAATAATAGGTGTTAAAAATGATAACACAAAACTGTAAACAGATTATACTGGCATTGAAGATAGTTACAGCAGAATAGTGAACATTTTTGTTTGAGGTGGTTGAATATAATATCAATAATCAGTTTAATGTAATTCATGCTTGTTTAAAAAGTTAGGGTTCAGATTTTTGCTCAATATCCACCACCCTGTACAAAATTGAACTGTACAGAAATCAAATGGATGTGTGTGAGAGTGTGTGTTTCGTCCCCACAACAATAGACAATGGCGGTGAACAGCGCACGGTAGGAACATTGGTATGCCAATCTCTCACTACAGCCGGGCTAGATAATTGCTTTATTAATATTCATTAGTAAGTAGCCTGCTAGACTTTATTCACTATCCATAGCCATTGTCTAATGCTATTGTGTGGGGACTAGACACACACCCTCACACACACCATTCGATTTCTGTACAGTTTCAATTTTGTACAGAGGTTGGATATTGAGCAAAATCTGAACCCTAACTTTAAAAAAAAAAAGCATGAATTACAAAAAAAACTGATTATTGATATCGTCTTCAAACCGCCTAAAACAAAAATATTCACTATTATGCTGTAACTATACTCAATGCCAGTATAATCTGTTGTGCAGTTTTTGTGTTATTAATTTTTAAAATTAGCAAATACGGCCATGAGCGGCTCTAGTTAAAACTATGGGCCCGAGGTGATTGCAATAGTACTATTTTGTTGAGGGGCGCAGCCCCGAAGCAAAATAGTACTACTGCAGTCACCGATCAGGGACCATAGTTTTAAACTAGGGCCTCGAATGAAGGCCGTACATATTTGTTTTATGAACTACATTCATTATATTTTTTGTTCATTGATTGGTTAAAAGATTTCAATAAATGTATGCAATTTAAACTTTAACGTTAACGTTAACTAGGCGTTAACTAGATCTAACTTACGTTATGGGTCCGAATGTCACCATTCACCATTAACTATATGTAAGTAACGACTAACGTTGCTTTTTTTCCCCAAGACATTAACGAAAAAAAAACCTGCTGTAATTAAAACCATATCAATGGTCATGCACAAGTGCTCTTTCGCCGCGCTGTAGGAGCATGTCTATTGTTGCATAAACACTCGAACGCATAATGATAAAGACAGGCGCGGATATCTCAGTGAGAGAAAATCGTATCTGTCATTGTTTTGGCCAGTTCAGCGGGCCTTCTCCTAGCCAATACAATTTGAATTGTACATTTTTAGAATTCTGAGACTTCCCACTACATATCCTCATCGTCTATATATTAATAGATATCGCACTTTCATTTTATGAAGCGGCAAAGACAGATAAAATGAGAAAACGGGGATCTTCCACGAGATTTTTTTTTACCAAAAAGGAAGTCTTTAGACTCAAAACCGCGGTCATAACGTTGACTTTGGTCACATATTTTGATCTAACCTTAAAGAGAAAACTTTGATTATTATAAATCTCGTGTCAATAGTATATCAAGCTTGTAGATTTGTTACAATGGCAAAAATGTGCCAAAAACGACGGTTTTAGTTCCAATTTACCATTGTGTTGCAAAACTCTATACCATGAAGAAAGTAAAAGATCGCTTAGAAAATGATATTAAAACTTTAGCGTGTGTACCGAATCGGGGTCACACACGCAGTCATCTCATATCGCTGTGACATGCGCGCTATCCAATGTAACCACACAAAGGGACTTGGCGAGTGTTGTGTTCTTTAGCTAAATGTAGCAACAGTTCCGAAAGTACGTGGAATAATATAGCGTCGGGCGTGTGAATTGCTAACCCGTAGTTTATATTCGGTCAATTTATAGCGAACAATTAAAGTTTATTATTCCCATCCTTGTAACTATCATCTGCCGATGATGGTCAGTTAAACGTCCAGTTCGTCAAGCTTTCGGTGAAACCAAATGAGCCAGATATTGGTCATTCGCTATACTGTGCAATCGTTCATGTGTAGCATAGCTGCATAGCTACTGCCACTGCGCAGGGAATTACATACCTTTCCGATAGTGTTAATTTTCAGCACCATTGTTTAAATTTCTTAATACAAATTCAACATATCCTGAGTTTTTTCGTGGTTTCGTTGTGCGTTAAATAATCACTGCTGGTATATGCCTGCATGAGCTCCCCTCTGATTGGCTAAATGCTGACAGATCGAACAAGTCGTGGAGCAAATCAGATCGCTCCGATATTACGTCAGAAGTACTTTTTACGGCTTTGAAGTACTATTTACGGATTGGAAGTACTATTTACGGCTTTGAAGTACTATTTACGGATCCGTAAATAGTACTTTCTCACAGACTCGCACGAAAGCGTGTTTATTTTTCATCATGTGACATTCTTTTAACCAATCATTGAACAAGAATGCATGAATGCAGTTTATAATAGGGGCTAGCCAAGGGGAAAAGTAGGGGGTTGATGATTTGTAAAAGGGGGTGACAATTTTCAGAAATATTCTTAAAATCCCCAAAGGATTTTAAAGAATTCCCATACATATTCATCTGTACACATTATTTTGGTAAATCCACTGTTCCAATTGGTCGTTTCTCGGGGCGCAGAAATTAATTTCACAAACAGCAAATGTCAACTTTCTCAATAAAGATCAATATCTTGCATTGACTGACGTTATGTTGTAGGGGAGCATGTACCTTCGTAGGGGAAAAGTGGATTGTTGTATGGGGAAACATAGATTCCAGGAAAATTGGGTTATTGAAGCGTAGGGGGAAAGTAGTGTACGTAGGGGAAATACACATGCGCCGCAGGAGAAAATTGAAATTTTGAGGGGCAGCCCTGCTATTCATTCGGATTGCTACACAAAAGGACCACTACGTAAAACGTATCGATAACTATCGGCCCTCGAGTCATAAAAGTTTTTATTCCAAAGGTAATTCGTTAATCATGATAACAAAAAATAATTATGAATTAATTATGACCAACCAACGAGCTACAAAAAACGGTCCCTTTTTTAAAAGATAGATTTCAGGATTTGCAAGTCCCTCACTTCCCTCTCTTATGATTACCAAACGGAATACTTACAAGTGATGTGTTGAAAGTTTGAAATCCATACGTTTCGAACTTATTGTTTTATTGGAAACACTAATAACGATATGCTACCAGAATATTGTTCTTTCCGCGTGAGTTTAAATTTTGTTCAAATTGCAGAACGCGGTACGCATGACCAGCTGACGGGCAGTGGGACACTACGTACCCTGCTGGTAGTGATCTCCTAATTATTGGCCCATAGAGATATGTGTTATTTTTATCGACTTCGGCCCAGTTTTTCGACAAATTTGAGATTACGCCAGACCTTGTTTTTGTAATATGTTGTGTACCAATACAAATCATTTCTTCTTATTTTCAATTTACACCATGTTTGCCAATAAACTTTTTCGCTACCCTCCTTTGAAGTAGAACAGTCCTGATAACCTTTGCCCCACCAAAGCACACAGCCATGAAAGCCCTGTGCAAATGAGGTCATCAAAATTCATCCTCCAAATGCTAGAAACTGCCAAAAATACCTCAAATCTCACTCACTAAATCTGCAGACATTGCATTTAACTAAACTGACACCAAGAAGGCACAACAAGACATAATAAATGGCATAATCAAGTATCAAATCAAAGTTTTAGTGGGACTTCAGCTGCTTCGCGTAGTAAACAGATCATGCATATTATTAATTAGGATACCGCTACCTGCTATCATTAAAACCATTATAATAATAGTTTTAACGGTTGAACTCTGCGTGACATTTGGCTAGCGGCCGATCAGAAAATTTTGGAACTAACGGAACGTGCCCGTCACTTTGCACATTTTGAAATTTAATCGTCCAGATTTTATTTGTTTTCTCTACTTATTTATGTCGTTACTTCAGGACTGGGAGGAATATATGACGTCATCAGGTAAACATGGTGTCGTTATGTTCACTCTTGGAACGTTCGCTTCTTCGGCCATGACGCTCGACGACATGAAAAAGTTCGCCCGCGCTTTTGCACCCCTACCACAACGGGTTATCTGGCAGATGAAAGAGACACCGCCCCCAACTTTGGTCATCCCTGAAAACACGAAAGTTGTGTCCTGGATGCCTCAAAATGATCTTCTGGGTAAGGATGCCATCGTGATTTGATAACTGTTGTAGCAACACCCCACCCCGGTAGAACCAATAAAAATGTCAGGCATGCATGATGTTGAATTTTATCATCTGACGTTATTTGTAAAGCAAAGGAAATGGCAAGATTGGAAATACATGCAGTCCTCAATTGAGGACACATTTCTCTCAGAATCAAGTATACTGTGTCAGGTTTCTGCTCTGAAAATTTCAGTCATACATTTATTTCCTTTGTTTTACCAGTATTATCATCAGAACATGCTGGGAATGTGAAATTTGATGTGTAGCTTTTTATCATATTTAAATAAATTCCTATGAGGGCCGGAGATTAAAACAATAGTGGTTATTTAATTGCTGTTTCTTCTCAATTAGACAAGACAAATCCTTCCACACTGAATAAACATTCACTCTAGCCAGTGTATGTATTGGTATATATTTCAACTGATTTGATTCTTGGGGTATTTTTGAATTCTGCCAATATTTCTTTTGCCTCGTCCGTGGAACTGTATTGGCATTCAAAATAATTCGTTACATTTTCAAGCATATTACTTGTCGTATTTGTACACTGTTGCACTCATAGATGTTATATGACAACAACATTTTCAATACAGAAAAGTTCTTTATCAATATCTAAATTCATTTCGCTTTTAAAAAACAGCAATATGTTTTCAACTCCCTTTTAAATTCTCTCAATATAAATGAAGCACTTAAATTTTGATTTCTGCCGAATTCTCCCAATCATGTCAATGCCCTTTAATGTCACTAAACTCTTTGGACACATCACCAAAGTTCATGGTCACAACATTGCCCAAATTTTCCATTGCTTTTGCCCGAATTTTCAGTTTTGAAAAAAATGGGGGACACGGTGCCCCCTGCCCCATTACATTTCCAAGTTTAAAAATAATATTCTTATACAAATTATATGAGTCTCGTTTTACCCGTTTCTTTCATGTACCGTAAAAATTCCAAAGTTTTTTGCA
Organism: Eucidaris tribuloides; assembly: GCA_001188425.1. Lineage (NCBI taxonomy): Eukaryota > Metazoa > Echinodermata > Echinoidea > Cidaroida > Cidaridae > Eucidaris > Eucidaris tribuloides. The sequence continues at coordinate 43,470 of JZLH01S0009222.1, forward strand.
ATTTTTCGTTTTTCGCTTTTTTCCCGTTACAGATAACTTTCTCTTTGTAGCACAGAATGAGCATAAATAAACACTAATAATTAAAAAATGAGAGGTTCTCTTTGGCAAAAAGTAATAAAATGTCATCAGCGTAGTATTTTACGTGGTATCTCAACTTTAAAACAAAATACAGCTAAAACAAGAAGACAAACGATTACTGTTCTAAATTGAGCTAAATTAGCCCGAAGTACCGAAACAGTTCAAATATAGTTAGCTTGGTTCATAGGCGTACGCAGGATTTTGCAAAGGGGGTGTTCATCCGCGGCCAAATCCTAGGTCTAAATTTGTTCGCCGTCAGCGGGGGGGGGGGGGGTACGGCGAGCAAAAATTCCAAACTTTTGACACCTAAAACACCCCCTTTCGGCAAAGGGGGTGTTTGAATACCCCAAACACCCCCACCCCTGCGTACGCATATGGCTTGGTTGGATACGACCACGCCTATATATACGCATGGGTGACTTCAGTGTCTCTAAGTGTACCGGAAAATGAATAGTTTACGGTCCACTAATATTGGAAACGTACAGGTCCATACGTACCCATGCAGTGGACATTCATCTTAGACCATCGACTGAGGGTGAAATTGTCAATGATTTCACATCTTATGCTGACTGTGACGGACAGATATGTTTTTTTTTTTTTGTTACAGTATAGAAGGAGACGATATGTCATTGAACAAACAAAGTGTTTTAAAGGAATCGCATAATATTCTTTCCAGTTTTAAAAAATCTGAGCAACATGATTCTGAAAATTAAGCCCTGAAAAAATGCAGTTCAAAACGATGATTAAGTGATTTCCAAATATAAACAACATTGAACGACCATTCCCGTTTTCTCCTATAGACTGCTGTGCTGCAGAATTTTCGTCAGCTAACAATAAATCATGTGCCAATGTATATCTTTATATATTTTACAAGTGATACCATAACTGTCTGCAATTTTGTGTGTTTATGGTGATTATTTTTCCATTTAAACACTGTCAGATATGCCAGATAACAAAGTTTGCCTTTTTTTTTTAATTGGGGCTACTACAATGTTATATAGTATTTTTAAACCCTTCATTAATCTATCTTGTTTATTAGGCCATCCAAACCTCAAAGTCCTGGTCTTCCATGGCGGGAATAACGGGATGTATGAGGCCATGTACCACGGCGTGCCCATGGTGGTCATGCCGCTTATATTCGACCATCCAGATGTGGCTGCTCGGGTAGTCGATCGGGGCATGGGAGTACAAATTGATTACTTCTCATTCACCAGCGAGGATTTAACAGCGGCCATTACAACAGTTATCAACAACTCCAGGTTAGCCTAATGAATATACACGATGTCTTCAATTTTTCATTTCCTTTAACTTATGTTTTCGCTAATCCTTGTGCCTAGTTGTATGGGTGGTGGCTTCAGGGCAGGTCTGGAGCATAAATTTCACGTGACGAGTACGAAGTGGGGGCTCCTGGCTAACAATAATACGTTTTTAAAACGTTTTAAAAACGTACCGAGTTACATTTCTGGACGTTTCCAAAGTACGTTTTAAAACGTAAAAATGAGGACCCTTTTGGACGTTTTTAAAACGTAATTTGAAAACGTTCTTAGAACGTTTTAAAAACGTCCTTAGAACGTAAAAGACGGTTGTAGAACCAATTGTAAATTTAAAGGTCCTATGACATAAAAACTATAAAAACTGGGTAATCAACAACATCTTGTAGAGTATTTTTTCATCTAGAATTTCCAATCTGACTTTTCATTCTCGATGCAAGTTTCAGGTTTCAAGTTATTCACTTAAAATAAAAACTGCTCGGAACCCCGACATTTTTGGCCCCGATATGCAAAAACAAGCTGTTTGATCATGTGTGACGTCATCAGGGGACGCCGCTCTCTGCGAGCGAGCTTGACCTTGCGTATAATAGTACACGCAATACGAACATTTAAAAGATCTGTCGGCAGTAAAAACAACAAACTTCGAGGTCATTTTAATCATTATTATGGCATTATATGGCTGTCTCTAAATGCATCTGGGAGTGATTCAGGAATCAGAGATTTCCAATGACCTACTCGGGATCTTAATTTTGATGACAAATAAGCCCAGCAACTAAAACAAATTTTGCCCGCCAGGTTTCAGCCAGAAGCGCAAACGAGCGACACCGCTGCACGCACGGCCACACAAGCGACATTAAAAATCCGAATATGAGATACTATTTGGAAACAATTATTGGTAAGTAATGCATATTTAGCTAAAGTGTAGATAGTTTTTATGTAATTTAAAGTATGTTATGATAAGCATACTGAACATGCCTTTTAATGAAAATGTTATGATTTTTACTGTGTTTGTGATTGTTCCTTAGCATTGCACGCCGCGAGTGCGTGCGCGGCGGCCAGCCGATCGCCATGGGTCAAGCAAGTCCGTACTCCGCCCGCCGGCGCTCGTCCCCGGCCGAGAGCAGGGGGGTCAACTTCCTCCCCTCGTGTTGCACAAGATCGACATTGCCCAAATGTATACACACTCACCAGAATGGTCCGGTAAATCTGACTACTTTCGTGGAATTTTTCTTGAACAATTCTGTAGATTTTAAGATTTGAACGATCGACGTTCAGATAAATATCACAATTATCGAAAACTACTCGAGCCGTCAGATTTACTGGAGCCATTCTGGTTTGTGTATATATATTTTGGGCGATGTCGCAATCTTGTCCAACACCGAGTGGCTGGAAGTTGACGCCTGCATCGCCGGGAGCGACCCCTGTCGATCGGCTGCGCCGCGCCGCCAAGCCAACTACTGCATGCACTCGTGCGTGCAATGCAAGGATACGATCACCGAACACAGTAAAAGGCAATAACATTTTCATTAAATGCATGTTCAGTATAGTTATCATAAATACTTCAATTACGTAAAACTATCTACACTTCAGCTTGAATATGCATTACTTACCAATAGTTGTTTCCCAATAGTCTCTCATGTTTGTGACTTTCATGTCGGCTGTGTGGCCATGCAGCGGGTCGCTCGTCTTGCGCTTCTGGCTTGAAACCTGGTGGCAAAATTTCGTTTTAGTTGCTGGGCTATTTGCATCAAAATAAAACTCGAGTCAGTCATGGAAATCTCTGATCCTGAATCACTCCAGATGATTTAGAAGCAGCCATAATGCCATAATAATATAAAAAAATGACTCTCGAAGTTTGTTTTAGCTGCCGCAGACTCTTTTAAATTTCGTATTGGGTCGTGTATATTACGCAAGATCAAGCTCGCTCGCAGAGAGGCGGCGGTCGCCCTGATGACTCGGAGGTCACGTGCATACGCAAGCAACGCCTTTCAGCATTTTTTTTTGTGGGCGCGGCGACCTTGGCGTAGAAATAATGATTTTCATTCTAATGTACGCAGGTAATTATTTTAATAATTAAATGATTTCCACAGGTAACTTTCGAAGTAAAATGCTTATTCCACAACAAATCAACTATCAAGATTAAACTTCATTTTTCATGAGTATGTCCTGACACCTTCTAACCAAGCCTGGAGAAAACGTAAACGTTTAAAAAACGTTTAGAAAACGTTTGCGAGACGTTTTTTAAACGTTTTATGGACGTTTCAAAACGAACTCGGCATGCATAAGTGTAAAAATAAAAGAATATTTTTGAAGATCTAGAACAAATTGTTGAGATACTTTCCATTGTATTCTCCTAAAACCTATTATAACCTATAGCCTATATCACTTAACACTGACGTATCCCTAATACCTATCCTATTCTCCTAGCCTATACCTCTTGCTGTCATAACAATGAAGTTAAGGCATCTCTATATAATATCACATATTTTGAAAGTGTAAGAAAATAGTGTTATTTTTTTTTTTTTACAAATAGGGAGTCTCCTATAAAGTGAAACTCATCTTTCACGGTGATGTATATTTTTGGGCGTACTTTGGTTATGCAATTTGATAACAGAACGCTTGCGCTGTTGAATGTTATAAAAACACTAAATGGAAAAGTCTATTATATTATGTAAAGTTGCATTATAACTGATTGCAAATTACCGATATGAAAAATATTCATTTGCTAAATAAAATGCCTCGCTTTGCTATGTATTATTGTGGCGATGACGTGTTGTATGGCGTCTATTTGCAATATACGTGTTTTCCAACTAAGTGGAAATAAAAGTCAAATTACCGATCCCCACCTTGCACTAGCAATAGGTGCAATACACACTCAGCCATCCATCCACCCCCCCCCCAACACACATCACAACACATAGGCCTACACAGCAACACATGTATGCATACACATCAGAAATGCATTTAATCCCACGAAGTAAGCAACACATTTAACGCTCACAGACAATTCGGACAGGCACAAGCGCAATGTTCACGTGTACAGATCCACGCACGCACATGTCAAACACAATGCAACACACAACAACACACATAAACACACAACACACAAACAACCGCACACACACACACACACACACACATATCACAACAAACACACACCAAATATACACATACACACACGCCGCGCGCGCACGCACATACAATACACGTACACTTACTCACATCCACATCACAAACATGCAGCAGCTTTTCGCAGACACGTGGAACATGATGTTAACCAGTCCCGGGCATTTAAACGTAAACAGCGAACACACACAACATCACATGCACACACACACACAAACAAACGATTTACAATGGTTTACATCCGTCTTTTTAGCGGACGTTTTCTGGACGTTTTCAAATTACGATTTTAACACACGTCCAAAGGGTCCACAATAATACGTTTTTCAACGTTTTCTTACCGTTCTAAAAAGGTCCAAAAGAGTCCAAAGAAAACGTTTTTAAAAACGTAATTTGAAAAACGTCCAGAAAACGTTTCATGTACGGTTCTAGAAAGGTCCGATAACGTTTTAAAACCGTTTAAAAAACGTTTCCCTTCGGACGAAAACTATCGGACCTTTTAGAACGTAGCAGAAAACGTTTCTGGACGTTTCGTGTTTGCCGGGGGGGGGGGGGGGGACGAAATACATCGAAGGTGAAACAAACAAATAACCTTCGGGGGAAAACGACCGCCGAGGACCACTTGTTAAAAACTAAGTAAGGGTGAACTTTATAAGGGGCTTTATAGTCCTTTATAGCCCCCCGCCCAACCAAAATTTAAAAAAAATAAAATCAAGTTTCAAAAATCGAGGGGGACAACACTTCCCCCCCCCCGAAAAAAAATCGAGGGGGAACACGTCCCGCCGTTCCCTGGGATTCGCCGCAATGCTTGCACCTTTCCTCATCCTTTCTTTGCCTGTACAGCTTGGCGGCATCAAGGGCGTAAGGCTGGTTCGGGCATGGGGTAGTTGCACATTCTGGGAAGGTGTGAACTAAAACAATTTGCCCTGGTTTTGAGCATGGGGAGGTAACATCTGGTGAGACTGAACTAAATGATTTAGAAAAAAAAAACAACAACAACATGAATACTTCACCAAGCAGAAAAGGAGTGCAAATTTATTGTACTTGCCAAGGGGAGAACTCCTGTGCGTTCATGCACGTACACCAGTGCCCCCCTCGCCTACCCCCGCCTACGTTCGCCCTTGGCATCATGGCTTTAATGAATAAGACTTTAGTTCTCATTTAAGAATCCCTACATCGGTTCGAGTCAGTTCATTGGCGGTTGTGTCTTTGAGTAAGACACTTAATCTTCATTACCTGTCCCCCGGATATGACGTGCCCTGTGTTGAGACAGAAAACACCTCGTTAAAAGAACCCATAAACTTCAAACATCGAAAAGATGAAGGGCGAAAAGATCACTTTCAACGCTGTCAGCCTTTATCGGTTTACGGGAACTATATTGGCGCTCTTGAATGACGACAAAAAGTCAGCAGATTGTGTTATATTTGTAATTGCAGCCTTTGGCCTGCCGCAGCATGAGGCTTCGTATACCATATATAAATAAATTAGTATCTAAATTGAAATAATATTATGCGTTGAATGAATATTTATGTTTAATATACATATAAATGTTAGAAATATAAAATGAATTTAATAAATTCATTAACCAAGTTGCGAACTTGAAGATTCATTAAAGTTTTCATGCAATGACATTGCTTCTTAATACTGGACTCTGATTTCCTTTTTTGAATGGGAAAGGGGTGAACGTCAATGACCGGATAATATGGGCTTTATGTAAAGCCACGTATTATAAATCATTTATTATTGTAGTGGCCGTCCGAAGGATGCGGGGTGGGTGGGGTTATATACGCACCATCTACTTCAGTTCACTCACAAGAAAGCTTGATATTAAATTCTTCTACAATAGAGTCGCAGTGCAAGTTCTTAATAACATCAAACCAATTGAGTTTGTTTGTTGTCTCCTCTTTCCGACGTTTACACCCCCCCTCCTCCCGACTCCCGCCCCTATCTTTTGTTTGTTGAGCCAGTCTGTCACATTTCGTTTCTCTGAGGGATTCGCCGGGTAC
>JZLH01S0009227.1:7363-21280 GCA_001188425.1 Eucidaris tribuloides
AATATCGATGGCAATTATTGGAAATATGATGCAACTCGCAACAGAGCTTATAACGTCCTCGGTGTTGATGTATGGCATTATGGTTGAAAAAAAAAATCAACAGTACACGTACCGTTTTTGCATTTGATATGATTTAAATGTAATAATCAGCTGACTATAGGTATTTGTTATCGATGCTGTATTTTAGCATTGGTAATCGTTAATCAATGCCTTCTTTTCTTCTCCTGCGTAGTCACTTGACACGACGTCCAACCAACAAGAGAAGTACGAATAAATAGAGACAGATATCAATTCCAACCATTTCCTAGGGTACTGAGAAATAGTATATTGTCTTCACGCATGGCATATGATGCAAGGTATAATCAGAATTCCGATTGAAAGTGAGACACTTGTCTCCGTTTGCCCTGTAGTGGAGCACAATTGTGTGATTTATTTTTTCAAAACGTTTCAACCCGCGACAAATGGTTCATGACTGACTCCCTTGACAGATTCCCAACAAAAAACAGATCTCGGCCAACTGAAATTTAATGATTTATTCTTAAGATTGATGGCATTATTTAAGACCACAATTTCCACAAAATATACATTTTCGAAGCTTTAAGACGGCAGGGGATCTCTCTTTGCATGCCTAAAAACTAAATTCATATTTCCAATAATGATCGAATTCTTTATATTTTTTTACAAATGAAGGGAAGAACAAATCCGCAATAATAAACTAGACCTCCACAGCCTCTTTGTGAAGGAAGCTCTGGCAGTGCTAAAACAAGTGTTAACAGACAAGGAGAAGCAGGCAGAGGAGGGAATTGCACCTCACTACTTGGAAGTGGTAACAGGACGCGGGCTCCATAGTAAAGGAGGGATAGCTAAACTTAAACCAGCCGTGGAAAAGTTCTTAGATGAAAATGAATTTGAGTAAGTCAAAGAATCGTTTTTTCTTTTCTTTGTTTAAATCGAATATGAATGAAAAATTGTGGTAAGCATTTAATTTTCAATCACTGCTTTTATAATTGGTAAAGCATTTTCCTTTTTCAGTCTGTAGGCAACGACGTCATACACATATTCCTGATATGATCTTGCAGCTTATTCCGATCTGTATTTTGGTCTTTTTGTAACTTTTTCTTTTCGTTGTTTGGTTTTCGAATGGCAGAACCCTTTGTAAGTTTACTATTATCCAGAGAGATAATTAAAAAAAAATTGGTGCACTTTTGTTCACTTTTTAAGGACCTAAAATGCAGGTAATGTACCATAAATTATGTTCCCCAGACAAAAACAGATGAACTTTTTCCCTTGACACTTCAAAACCGAGCTCAAAATGCTGCTCGCAGACATTGGCTTCACCACCATCTTTCGGAACCACCTTGTCGTGAATTATTACTACCATTACTAGACTAGATCTGAATAATCCACTGTGCTTTTACATCCTGTATTTGTTGCTAGAAATTTATTTGTTGCTAGAAATTGATGTTATATCTCAAGCTAAGAATTAAGAATTAAGAAACTAGATTAAGAAACTCATTTTCAATGAATTAAGGAACTAATTTTCAATGAAGTCAGCCTATAGTAGGGATATAAGGATGTGGCGAGGCTGCTGGCCTCACTTTGAAAGAACTATACACACGCATTATACGTTATCATTTCCGAAAACAGTTTATCAAAATATCCCTCAAGACTAAAAACACTGACCTTATTATACCTCGAAACTTATCGATACCAAATCTGAATCGTATACTGATCAATGTTGGTGAAATCTGATATAGTTCTAAGTGATTTGTTCCGGTTGTCCGTGCGTAGTTATGTAAATCCACTCGTCCCCACTTTCTCGCGAACAAGATTACTGGAGTATCCCGCTGGAAAGATTTTAACTAAATCGGCATTAAGAATGAACATTGGGCAAGGATGAAATGACTAGATCTTAAGTCAAATCCGTCAAATGTCAAAGGTAAAAGTTCAATGAAATTTGTGCCAAAATGTAATTTCGATCTATAACTTCAGTTAGTCATACTAATTATTACTATTACTTTGTGATTAGATTCAAAAGTAACCGAAAAATACAGTGCACTCTCATTACACTGTACACTGATATAACAAAATGACAGTACTAAGAAGTAAAATCTCCGGTCCCATATGTTTGATTTCCTTTGTATTTTATTGATGTTTGCAACCATGATACAAAGAGATTTCGTTATAAAGAACAAATTTGATGGGTCCTAAGGACTTCTTTATATCGAGAGTGCATTGTATTGATGTAGGGATTCACAGACGTTCGAGGTCAAGGGTCAAATGTTAATGAGCTTTATGCCGAAATGTATTTTTTTTTTTACCTATAACATTAGATACGATTGCCATTCTATTTTATGGTAGTTTGGTGAATAGTTGTGAAAACAAATGACAAATCATTTTGGAAACGATGTGGGTCAAAGCCCAAAGTAGTAGGCTGTCGAACTTTGTCTCCAACTGTCATTTATTTACCCGTAAAAATAGCCAGGGGTGTCCATTATCATTTTCTTATTTCGTATATAGGCCTGAAATAATTTCAGTTACGATTATGGGTCAAGTGTCACAGTCATAGGTTATTAAACTTACTTATGAACGGTCACTTTCTACTCACAACTTCAGTTACGGGTGCTAATTTTAGATTTAGTCATAGTTCATAGTCCCTAAACTATCAGAATATGATCAACCTTTACAGCAACTCCGAAGCATAAAAATGATTGAGCCATTTTAGCATAGTACCGTAGATAGAAGGGGAGGCGGATCCATTGACCACACCTCATCAAATTGATCCGTTCATGATATAGCGTTGAGTATATCCTTTTGTAACATTAAAACGTGTCATTGCACTATGTAATTTACCTGAAAAGAAATAAACATATTCACTTTTCCCCAGACAACATAACGTCGCTCATTGATGAAATGTGAAGAGTTAGTGAAAATTACCCAATGGAGATGATTTTATCCCAGTTTTGATAAAAATTTGTTTGGTGGCATACGAAGAAGGGCACTGTCTTCGAAGAAATTACACAGTTTAGTGACGTGTTATATATATATATATATATTATTTATTTATTTACTTATACACACAAACATACCTCTAGCACTGCTACGGCCGGTTTCCCGCTTTCGGGATCGTCAGGCAGACTGATGAGGGTTGGTGCCTGCACGGTGAGGACTAGTGGGCAGTGTAACCTATGCCTCGAGGAGGTAAACACCAAACCCGCCCAAAGAAAAACCACCGGACCACATCGAAAAAACGATCCTCCTCACCGTGCAGGCACCAACCCCCATCAGTCTGCCTGACGATCGCGAAAGCGTGAAACCGGCGGTAGCAGTGCTAGAGGTATGTTTGTGAATTTGCTCTGCGTAAATGCACTGAGCACTATTGACAATCCCGATATGCAACTATTATATATATATATATATATGTATGTATATGTATATGATATATATATATAATATATAATACATATATTTATATTTATATATTTATATATTAATATGTATTTATATAATATAAATGTAATACCGTATAATTCTAAATCTATGGATAATAGAGTACCGAAGTATGACGTTACTCTTGTTCAAAGATATGTGTGGACAATGGAACCAGGTGCAGGGCGTCGCAGCGGGTCGTTCGTACCCAATAAGAGAGCTGCAGCATTTACACCGAGTAATGGCTGGCTATTGTCCCCACACGATTCAACCAGTTTGAACGTTCATTACTTCTCCTCCCTATTACTAAGTTTGTGACGTCATGCTTTCATTTCTCTTCATGCAGGTTCAAAATGGTAAACGACGGCAGTTTTAGAGTGTTTCTGTTATAGAGTTGTAGGACCCAGGTCTCGGACTTGGACTCGAAGTCGGACTCGGAGTCGGACTCGATTTCAGTCCCAATATTCCCACACCGAGACTCACTCTCGGACTTTGATGTGCAGGACTCGTACTCGGACTCGGATCCGGAGTGGGATGTGCAGGACTCGTACTCAGACTTGGACCGGGAGTGGGATGAAGCCAGACCGCAGCACTGGAGATAATGACGCAAAACCTGGGATTTTATTCAGCACACAAGACATCTCTGTTCCCTTTGCATACTTAATGAGCTGAGACAACTCTTTTCTGAAATTGCATTTATCCATGATCACGACGATGTATGATAAAAAGATGAGTATGACAACATAGAAGACACTTCAAACTTAATGACTGCATGTGTTTTATTTAATTTGACCACTGATTAGATTATAAAACTTAAGGTCAAGAAGGTGATTCAAAAATGATTTTTTCTTTCCTTTCGGTTCATCAAGCTCAAATACTGGCTAAATATCCTTGCGTCCTAATTTTTGTGTCATTGTTAATTAAGAGCATTTATTCAGCTTTTCTTCTATGTCATTTGTTTTGCTATTTTATATGCTTTGACATAATCTGAATTTCAGACCTCCACTGCAATTAAGCAGGGGCCATCCGCGGAGCGGATAGTCTGAACGATAACGGTTTGGGGGCTTTTAACTTATCTCTTGTTTTTCTGACACGATTTCTTCAAAACTCCTGGATAGTCCATTTACGTCCACTGCTTTGTATGGGCCCCTTTTTTTGACTCTCTTTACCATGCATACAAATTAAGAACTAAGCCATTGTAAAGATCTCATTACAGTAATCAGATAAGGCTGGGACTACTCACATATACAAACTGTTTTACCATCTGTTTTTGACACAAGGTGTCAATCACTTATGGTCTTGGGAGGTAAGCAGAGCCCATGCCCAGGCTCTTGCCTCAGGGGTCGCCTAATCACATTACATCACTGCAGACCTGACAGATAAGAACTGCTAAATCTTCTCTGGAAGGGCTATTTGTGTATTTTTTGATGTTACTGGAAATGTATGTTATTTGCCAGACTATTATACTGAAGACAGGTTTGGCTGTTGATTACAGAATAATGGTCTGGCAGTCAGACTAGCTTTGACACAGTCAGGTACAAGCAAAATATCACAACAATGCAAAATATGGTCATGGATTTCTGCATTCCAGGTCTGTGATTGGCTGGCTCCACACCAGTGGCGGGTAATTCAAAACAAGACCACCCGCTGTGGTGACCTTGATGTGCACCTGTTGCCAGATGTATGTTGTGTACGCCTGGTTTGTATTATCTGTGGCCAATAACGGCCATTAAGAGTTTAGCACAAAACCCCAGCATCCAATGAAATTCTTTCTCATTTTTTCCTCTACAGAAAATATAATGTTGCGTTTTGCTTGTTCCTGACTGTGTTAAAACATGAATAGCAAAACAATAACATAGACAGAAAGCTGAATAGATGCTCTCTACACTGATACAAAAATTGGCAGGACGCAAGGATATTAAACTAGACTTTCAACTGTTAAAAAATTCAGTAATATTTTGTTTTTGAGATCATATTTCAACCTTGATTTACAGATTTATAAAAAATGAAAATGTCAAAATGAAATATATAGCTATATAGTTTGAAATATTTCCTTTAAAATCATATGTTATATTACAAAAATGAAACTTATTTTCAAGGTTTATTTGAGATTCGAAAATAATGTGTGTCAGCTCATTAGATATGCATGGCATGTTCACGCACGCATACAATCTGAATAAAAGGAAGGGATTTTTGGCGTGCTGCTGCCTGACTGGATGAGCAGGACTCTTACTCAGACTCGGACCCAGAGTGGGATGTGCAGGACTCGTACTCAGACTCGGACCCGGAGTGGGATGTGCAGGACTCGCACTCCGACTCGGACCTGGAGTGGGATGTGCAGGACTCGTACTCAGACTCGGACCCGGAGTGGGATGTGCAGGACTCGTACTCAGACTCGGACCCGGAGTGGGATGTGCAGGACTCGTACTCAGACTCGGACCCGGAGTGGGATGTGCAGGACTCGTACTCCGACTCGGACCCGGAGTGGGATGTGCAGGACTCGTATTCAGACTCGGACCCGGAGTGGGATGTGCAGGACTCGTACTCAGACTCGGACCCAGACTGGTGAGACTCAAAAATTGGATTGAGTACCGGGTGAGTCCCAAACGAGTCTTGCTAAAATGGACCGTAGCATTGATGCATTTTTCCCCACTTGTAAAGATATTTATTTATTTATTTGCTGTTTTATCTAATCAGGTTGGCCTTGTCTGTTGTTCAACTGTTTTTCACAAGGGCCCTGCTATACATTGAATAAAAAGCATGAAAAATATCATTGCATATATTAAAAATGTCAAAAACCCACGATGTTCAATGGTAAATGTCAATAATATAGAATTATTTTTAGGTTTCAGGATATTGGCCAAACTACAATTGTTTATATTCTTATTTTAGATGAAATTCTATAAAATGTAAGTTTTGTCTTTTGATACGTATTGAGACAACAAAAAATGAAACTAAAGAGATTTGGGAATATTTTCTAGCATGTGTCCGTGGTCTTTATTGATGACATAAAACCATTTTATGCAAACAGCAGACTAGTTAATGAATATTTGTATGCACCGCACATAACAACGTAGCATTTATAGCATTTAAAATGAATATACATGAGTATTAAATCATTGCAATAAAATAATATGGCTATTATGTACAATTGCTGCCAAAAGTAAGGAAATAACTGCAATATCCCAATTTGCTTTACGGTTGCAATTTAACCTTGATTAAAGTACAATTATTTATTATGTATATCTATACGTTTTTGTGTGTGGGTGTGGGCGCTGTGGGTGTGCTGAAGGTACCTGTGTGTGTGTGGTGTGCTGTGTGTGTGTGTGTGGTGTGGTGGTGGTGTGTGGTAAGTGTAGTGTGTGTAGTCAAAATAAGTGGGTGGCCGCCCCTTGCCCCCCCCCCGGCCCACCGTGGCCGCCCCACCTGTTGACACTATATCATGCTGCGAATATCTTGATTATTTTTGGTTAACAGAGCAATTCGTGTTTCTAGCATGCACAGCCCACCACAAGCACAACACCCACACACACCAGCCCACACACACACACGCACACCACACACACACACACCTCACACAGCACGCAAACTCAATACACTTTATCGAGGGCTATCTTGTGGAGACATTTTCATAGCTACCAACCACCCTTATGAAGCAGCCTTATGGGAGTCATAGCAGACCTAAATTTGCATATTTCATTGATATTTTTAGCCCATCACCGATTTGCCGTACAATACAGGTTGTCTCCAACACCCACGTCGCTCTTCGCATGGAGACTCTTCGCCATCCACCTGACAACAGTCCAACTATTACCTTGTCGTTTAAAATTCCTGCTCCTGCTTTGCGCCCCATCAGCAGCGCACAAATAATTACCTAGGACTTCATTGACACCAACACCCCCCATTAACATCCAAAAAAACCTCGGGCTTTTCTTTTCCCGCCCAGTAGCTCACTTCGTGAAGACATTTACATTTTTTAGTAAAATTGCTTAAATTAATTCAAGTTACCTCACACAACCCCTAAAATAAACATTCTTCACCTTGTGCGAAGCCCATTTTGTGTCTCCATAAGGAGAAATTAATTCCAAGGATACTCAGAAGTCAGAACGGCATAACTGTATCAGACAAAGGCACTAAGTATAGCGAGCACACACACATCCATCACACAACACACACACACATACACACACCATCACACACACACACACACACACACACACACACACACACACACACACACACGAGGGAAAGCTAGGTACAATCTTAAAATGATAGCAGAGAATGCCCATTACAGTATTGGAGTACAATGACCAGTGAAGCTGACCCTGCCGATTATGGGAGAAGAAGAAAAGGGAGAAGGTGGAAGAGGAAATTGGAAACCTACCTTCGATAGTCACTTCAGCTCTAGACGATGCTGTTGACGAAGAAGTTCTGCAATAACATCCCTCGTCTTCTATCTCCGCCTCATTTATCATCAGTGTCGACGAGCCACCAAGCGATGACAAAGACACTGCAAAATTGTTGTACTTCGAGTGTTGGTGATAATAAGGACTACTCCCCCAAAACAATAATGTATTGTTTTCGTACCAACCGATTGTCTCGTAACGTGCACTTCCGGTGATTTCACACGTGAGATATGCGGTCAACCCTTTTTCAACAACCGTCGACTTTGGTCCGACAAATAACGTATGTACGTCGACGGAATTGAACATCTATCGACCGTAAGGTTGTAGAGAAAGATAAAAGTCATTGACAGTAACACTGGTACCCGTAGGGGGGGGGCAGTGTCATTACGTGTACACCATGCGCGTGTAAATAAAAAAAAAACACGTAAAAAGGGTTGTTCTTCACGGACCTTATACGCGCGTATAGTGAAAAGGGTATCAAAATCGTCAAAATCAGGGAAAACGGGTATACTTTTAAAAGGAGGTTTACTTTAAAAAGGTATCTTTTCAAACTTGACAACTTGTTTAAGGTATTCTGAGATCGCCGATAATTACATTACTTGTTTAGAGTATTTTGAGATCGACAAATAATTACTTGTTTAGGGTCCATTTTGTAAGTCCATACACGCGCATGGTGTACTTCTTGCAATAAGAATGCCCCCCCCCCCCCGTGACCTCGTGGAAATACAGCAAATATGCTTGATACAGTTTAGATACTACATGTATTATCTCAAATATAAAGTTCTAAAGAGATAGATGGCGTAAACAAAATAATTCAGAGAAAATGTTCTACCCATTTTAGATACCATAATAAAGAATAAAATATGCAGAGTTGGTTGAAATTCAAACACAAAAAATATGCGCGCCATACTTTGAAAATTGTATTTTTAAAAATTTGGCGGGTCACGAGGAGTAGAGCGTAATACAGAGAAGAATTATGCACATACTTAGAGTTGCACGTACAGTACACGGTTGGCATGTTGTAAGAATTTTTACAAGTGACTATCGTTTGTTATTTGTCGAATTGTTCGCAAACTTTCACCGTGTTTCCTTGATTTGCCTTGAATTATTTTATTTAAAGTAACTTGATATTGCTTGAAATCCCCCGCCCCCATTCTCATCAAACACAAACTATTATTTTAACATGTTTAAAGGGCATTGACACAAGTGGGAGAATTCAAATATGTCTCAATAACCAAATAGGTTGAAACATATGCCAATGTATAAATTGGCGGGAAGGATTTGGTTACTTATGGAAAACAATCCCATACAAAGTTACACATGAAATTTGCCTGTCACAATCAGTACTAATGGTGATTGCTTGAAAAGTAATTAACAATAGTAGAAGCCTTGGACAGTGAACTTAATTTTTAAAGCCCGAAAAAAAGTTTGGGAATTTTTTTTTATTTGAAAGCTTTATGCCCAAAAGTCATAACCTATCAATAATAGATTCTGAATGTCTTTAGGTGTGTTTTTTTTAATTAATTAATGAAAAATCTCGGGGGACCCCCGAGAATTTCGACTATATTTTACATTATAGCATCTAAAGGGTTAATAAGGTGTTGAGGTTATTTGAGTTATACCTGTTATACCTCATAAGAAAGAGCAGAGTCTGCTCTTTCAGATGAGATATAACTCGTATAACCTTAACACCTTATTAACCCTTGGATGCTATAATGTAAAATATAGTCGAAAATATCCGGGGGTCCCCCCCCCCCCAGATTCTTCATTAATTGATTTAAAAAAATAATAAACACATTCCGAATCTATTATTGCTGGGATATGACTTTTGGGCATAAAGCTTTCCAATAAAAAAAAAATTCCCAAAACTAAACTTGGGCTTTAAGTAGTTTTAAGAATCATACAATGAAGCAATTTCGTTCCCATAACTGAATCTGTACATTTGTGTTTTCTTGAAAATATACCCTCTTTCTCCTTCAATAAATACTATTTACACAGAAGAACGCTGTTCAGAATATTTTTAAACAACTGGTTACCGTTGTTTATTCCTGTCACTCTAACAATATTGCTTTAATTTTTTAACAACCATGATTGTGGAATCCGTCTTTTAAACCTTTAACTTAATATTTTTAAAAGACGGATTCCACAATCATGGTTGTTAAAAAAAAATAATCAATATTGTTAGAGCGGCAGGCTTAAACAACGGTAACCAGTTGTTTAAATTATTCTACACAGCGTTTTCACTGTGTATATTTCATCATGAAAGATTTTGGTGACCATATGTTATCATTATGTACAAAAGAAAGCAATAGT
This sequence comes from Eucidaris tribuloides, assembly GCA_001188425.1. Classification (NCBI taxonomy): domain Eukaryota; kingdom Metazoa; phylum Echinodermata; class Echinoidea; order Cidaroida; family Cidaridae; genus Eucidaris; species Eucidaris tribuloides. The sequence goes on from JZLH01S0009227.1 coordinate 17,512, forward strand.
AAAATCTGCATTAATTGTGTAGAAAGTACTTACCAGATGAACGAAGAGAAATAGTAAATGCATCTTGTTCATGCTTCTCTGGAAGCAAATCATCTGAAATGAAGAGAAGGATGGGGAAAGGGTTATGTTCTAATGGTATTATATATATGTTAATATTAAATGTGCACACCTTTATTAAAGGCACTGTATAACAGTGTTTCCAGTTTTAAAAATCTGAGCTGCATGCCCATGTACCAGTGTCATCTGAATGGTCTAAAATGAAGCCCTTGAAAAAATTGCAGTTTAAAACGATCAGTAAAGTGCTTTTAAAGACAAGTAAAAATCAGTTGAGAGACATTCTAGCTTAGAATTTCCTATCGCCCGATAGGAAATTAATGTGCCAATTTGAATCTGCACATATTGTACTGGTGACAGCATAACTGTCCAAACTTTTGTGTTCTAAGGTGTTTATTTGTCCATCCAAACACTACCAGATATGTCAGAAAGCAGGGTTTGACAATTTTTTAAATAAGGCTTCCACACTGTTATATAGTGTCTTTAAAGATAAACGACATAATTGGGGATAGTTCACAACTTGGGGTAAAAACTATTTTAGAATCAGGTGAACTATATGCAAGGATTCTGCTGTGATGTCTTGTAACAGACAAATCTGCAGTCTAACTATCTATGGGTTTAATTCTCTCGAGTCTCGAGAGAATGAAACTGCTGGCATTTTCATGCTTGATTCTCCTCAATCAAAACAAATCCTTCTAGCCAGGAGATCCACTCCAACTGGTGTATAGTTGGTATATCTTTCAACCAGTTTTGTTCTAAAATCTAAAAGCATTTTTATTTCTCTCAATCATGTCACTGACCTTCAATTTCTAGCTTCTCACTTAGACAAAATTTAACAATAATTACTTCACGTACACCGTTTCTCAAATCTATACATTATAACTTATTTTATTATCATTAACATTTGAATTCCGTCTTTCTCGGTCACTACGAAACGTTATACTATACCACATTTATGCACATAAAAATATAGGTGCAAATCTGAGGTCCGCGTATCATACTCTACAATTAATATTATGAAGCCTAAACGTCAAAGCAAACACTAGGCCTCTGAAATTAAATTTTACTTACGACATCATAATACACATGAAAGGATACGAAAGTGTGAATTTACCTTACGAAGGCACGATGATGTGCCAATTTGGCAAAGGAATGCAGTGCCGATATAAGTTGAAAATAGTCGAAAGGCGAATACGTGAAATATGTGTGTTCATTCTTCTTTAGAGACTTCTGGAATAACACGACACCTCTTGACGTTGAATTGACGACATCGTGTGTGTATTTGCATGTGTGTGGTGTGTCAATTACAACCTTTGTTTAAAAGGTATGCATGAAATTTGAATATATTACGAAAACGGCCTACTTGAAAAAAGTACACGCAAAAGGTGCAACTTGCATCTCCCCATGCATCGTATAAGGCGAGAAATGGCTCTGCACCTTTCTCGGAAAGTTGCGCCTTGTGCGCACCTGAATTAGTGTGTGTGTATGTGTGTGTGTGTGTGTGTGTGTGTGTGTGTGTGTGTGTGTGTGTGTGTGTGTGTGTGTGTGTGTGTGTGTGTGTGTGTGTGTGTGTGTGTGTGTGTGTGTGTGTGTGTGTGTGTGTGTGTCTGTGTATGTGTTTGTATGCGTGTGGTCTTGTTTTAGACATAAATTTAAGACCGAGCAATCTATCACCTGCCAGCAAAGGATTGATTATAAACCTACAAATTATCAGTGTTTTTTTTTCTCTCCAAAAAAAAGAAAAAAAGTAGAATAGTTCCCCTTTCGCCCATTGAAGGAGAAAAGTACACCTGTCCATTGAACAGTATACGAATAATTTATGAGTTGTGAATGCATTGGGCACGAATATTACACGACGCGCGAGATAAGCCACTGGTCTATTCAACAAGGCGCGTAGCGCCGCGTTGAATAGCCCAGTGGCGAATCTCGCGCGGAGTGTAATATTACGTGCCCCAATGCATGAACAAAATCATAAATTATTCGTTTTATACAACACCTTATCCTTACACCACTGTTCAAGATTTGTTCTGATCTATGTCCCAGAACTGGTGGGGTGCCAGTGACCCGCAAAGCCCCCAAATGAAGGTTAGCGTTTTACAATGAAGAATCAATTCAAACTTAGGACGCTACAAATTAGTAGCTGCACTGCAAATTTCTTTAAAAAGGTACGTAGGCATAACGTTACACACAAAATGCAATGGCCTACGCGAGCTGCGATACACATATTGTAATAAAATTTAATGCTTACCCGGCACTCTTGCATTCAGAAGAACAAACTTGATTGCTAATTGATTGCAATGAAGAATTAATTATAAATTTAGGACGCTACACGTTAACAACAGCTGCAAATTTCTTAGGTAGACGAAATTTACGCGCGCGAGCGGCTCACAGACCCAGCGCGGCCGCCGCGCCCTGCCCGCGCGCTGTGAATGGTCAGGCCAGAGCGCGCGGCGCGCAAGCTCATCAATGAAGGCTATTTATAGCGCTGTCACTAGGCACTCGCTTGTCGCAAGGCACTTGCTAGCGCTTTGCAAGCGAGCCGTGCATTATACTTTTTGGGAGCCGTGCATTATACTTTCTGGAGCCGTGCATTATACTTTTTGGAGCCGTGCATTATACTTCTTGGGAGCATAATGCATGGCTGTCTCTTTCATTGAGTTAAATAAGTATTTTCTAAGGAATGTCATGTGACATGTGCTTGGCCAATCACGATTCAAGATCATTCTTAGGTGTTGTATAAAATGGAAATAATTGTCGAAAAATTACATAGGGTTGTACTTGGAAGAACTTACACACAAGTGTTATATCGATTGCAAGGAAATGATTATGCGGACTATTTTAATGGTAAACATTCAGTTTCTTTATTTAATATCATATTAACATAAAATACAGCGCACAGCTTTTCCACAATCACAACAACATGGTTCCATATTAACTGCAAGGTACCTTTCATATCAATGTCAAATAAGTACAGTGTACATATACGAATTGAGTTTATTGCTCTCATGTTTTACAGATCCATGTGAAAAGCAAATCAATCAAATCAAGGTAAACTTAAATTTGTTTATAAGTCCATAGAAAATCAATTGATAAGTGGATTTTGAAGTAGTAAAAGTATTACCATGATAACCATTTAAAATACGTTAAACGTTAAAAGCACGGAGAGAATAACAATCGTACCAAGGAAATACAAACACTTGAGCTTTACAGTAATTGGTTGTGCATTAGGAAAAATATGATACGATACACTCAAGTTTTTTTTTAAATCTCGCTCAGTCCCGAACACGGAGGCAGCTTCATCTCATTATGTAGGTTACATGGAGTAGATGTTGTTGTATGTGTATGTGTGTGTCTGTGCGTGTATGTATGTATGTGTGTGTGTGCGTGTGTTTGTGCATATGTGTGTGTGTCTGTCTGTCTGTGTATGGGTGTCTGTGTGTGGGTGTGTCTGTGTGTGGGTGTGAGTATGTGTGCGCGTTAGTTTTTTTTTTTCGGGGGGGGGGGAGGGGTTCGATCAGTGTGTAAACTATAGACGATATTAATTTACAAAGAGATGAAGTTGGTCCCGTGGGGGAGTTGTGTGGTAGACTGTTGTTTAAAAGATTAAGCTTGCGGTGCTTGGGGTGACCGGTGTCTGTTGCGGGTGCCCTCCCGACCTTTACACTTGTAACGCAAGGTGTTTTGGATCGGGCCTCAACTTCTTCTGACAGAGGAA
>JZLH01S0009232.1:8069-23938 GCA_001188425.1 Eucidaris tribuloides
GACAATAATTGTGACGGATGTACATGGCTTGTGTGTGTGTGTGTGTGTGTGTGTGTGTGTGTGTGTGTGTGTGTGTGTGTGTGAGTGTGCGTGTGTGTGTGTGTGTGTGTGTGTGTGTGTGTGTGTGTGTGTGTGTGAGTAGTGAGTGTGTGTGTGTGTGTGTGTGTGTGTGTGTGTGTGTGTGTGTGTGTGTGTGTGTGTGTGTGTGTGTGTGTGTGTGTGTGTGTGTGTGTGTGAATCTTTCCATAATTCCAGTACATAATAATTGTTAATGTGTCATTATTTTTATGGAGTCATCCACCAACTGTTGTAAAAAAATATCCCAACTCTTAATAGTTTTAAACCTGCTTACAAATCATATCTGTTGAGATTGTATTTGTCTTAACACTATTTTCATTTCCATTTACTAAATATTTTACTCAACATTGTATGTGTGCTTTAAGTGGTATATAAGGAGTCAACTTTCTCCAAGATACTTGGCTCTTTGATCCCTAGATCTCATAAATTAAATCTTTGTTTGTTTGTACGTCTGTACATTTGTTTATGTATGTTGTGGTTATCATGAAAAATGAAATTATAATTGAATTTGAATTAATTTATTTATACATGTATATATTCGCGTGTTTTTTATTTCCCAGTGGAAGTTGAATTTCTGTAATTTTATGACAGATAATAACATATTTTCAATCTTGTTTCTTGAATTTATGAACCTGATTAGACAAAGGTTATGCGATTGCCTTCCCCAGGGGAACAGGCGCCAAGACAGATTTGAACCCTGGTCCTCGTAATCGGGAAGACACAGCCTTACCCACTAAAGCCACGACGCCTCCACATGGGATTGAAAAATTTGACATCGAAATAATAATATTTATCTATCAAAACAGCACGCTTTACGTGAGAAATAATATAACATCAAATTAACGATACAGTCATATTCACACGGAATTAAAATTGCGGAAGAAAAAAACATCGAAGTTGAATATAGTGAGACATAGTATTAGTATTTAAATTTTGTCCAACAGAGAGAAATCAATAATACTTTCCAAACTCAATGAAATCCTCTCTCAGAATTATATTTTTAAGGACGTACATAAGCATTTCTATTATCTATTTACATCAATACATTACATTAATTTGATAAAGCCTACCAGATTATTTCAAATTTATCATATAGACGAATCCGATCCGGCCCATTTGTGTATTTTGGCCCTCTATGGCGACGCCTTATGCCATGGAATCGCGGGTCATCACCTAAATACTAGTACGGCACACTGTGTGGCAGTTTGTACGTCAATAATAATTCAACAGAACTAACATTCCAATTTTGGTTAGATGCATGGCTAGATGGACAACCAACAGTGTTCAAGGTAAGTAATATACCATTTCATTAATGTTGGGGGCTATTTCGATAAATTCAGTAGGCCCAAACGCGAAAGAAAGGTGCGAGGCTGATCTACGCCTACGCGCACCGGGAGAGAGTGCATGCGCACGGTACGTGTAGCTAAGCACTAGCATCTAATGGGACCAGCAGTGCTACGGTAAGATATATATCAACATAGAATGCGCAGGCTTGCATTCGCAAAGTTCAAACTTGTCAAGCAATGTTAGCCCTACCTCCTCTAAGAACACACACGTGCAATATTTTTTTTCGAAAACGCCTTTTTCTTTACGTTTTTCATAAAACGAACTTTTGTGATAGTGGTCACAAACCTTGTCGACCAACGAAAACAGGTTCTAACACCTGCGCACTACGTGTATTTGATGCCAACCCATTTGCGCGATGCGCTGAATCCGGTGATTCGCGAAAAATGCAAACAAAGATCTACTGCAATTTATAATAATTAGCAAATATGGTATCAATTTAAGGAAAACATTGTTAACTTTCAAAACCGTTTGAAAGTTTTTGTGAAGACATGACTATTTTACGTAATTAGCCAGTGGCATTAAGTTAGAAAATTTCGTTCGTCGTTGGAAATTGATATTGACTGGGATGGCCATGAGTTGAAAGTTCCATGGCATAATGGGCGACTTGCCTGCTGCCCTCTTGCCGGTGACATTCTCGGCGGATTCGTCTATAGGCACCGTTGCTGGGGTGTGGGGGGGGGGGTAGTCGCTCCCAATGAAAATATTGGGTGTAAACATATCGTCCCCTACCCACCCAATACTTTTTGACAACTTTGACAACATTCGCTTAGAAATTTTGTCAAAAGCATTAAACACACCTTCAGAATGAGCAAATCTTTCAATTTCAAATTAATTTCTTTTTGTTTTTGGCTTTGAATACCTTTCATATTTTCTTTTTCATAAACATTTCATCCTTTTGTACGATTTATTGTTTTGCAGAATTTCGTTTTAGTACATCTAAGACGGAAAATATGTACATAGCTTAAAAAAGAATTGACAGGATTTTATCGGGACTTATGGATATCTGGTTGGTTCCTTTCAGAAGAGTGTCGTCTCTCAGTACCTCTTCGATCTTCTCCCCACTTGTCGTCGTTCATTATCTCTTCTTGATCCTCTCGTCTCTGGGTTGTCATAGCGACTACGTCCAGAACTTTCCTCATCCTTGCTGGTCCTCCGTTTCTTGGGTTTGCGTCCTCCAAACTGCCTTCCAGCGACAACGACACCTTTCTCATGAGATGATAAACGTGCGTTACCTTGCATACCCTTGGCAATTGCGTCATAATCCATATTTTCCTCCTCCCCTTCTCGTACAGTACTTGAAGAAACTTTAATTGTACTTAGTTCAGTGGACTTTTTACGTGATATTCTTCCTGGTTTGGCTTGAGAACTTTGACCTTGATTTTCGGAAGGTTTCACTCTCCTCTCCTGTGTTTTGTATTTCCCAATGCCATCACTGGCAGACAACCGTCGCGTGTCGACGGGGTGAGGTTTTATGGGTTCTTGAAGGCTCCCTCTCCTGTCCGGAGATGACCGAATGATTTCTGGAGCGCTGTCTATGTCGTAGACTTGACAGCGTGTCCCCCCAAAAATTTCTCTTCCTTCGTTTCGCATCTCTTCATTCTGTCTTTGCGGCTGGTCAACATGTATTTTTTCCTGAGTATGGGGAGCACTATCAGACCTACATTTACTAACTCTCAAATGATTGTTTACTTGATCGACTTCCTTTCCATGTGGATGAGCTTGGAATTCATGTACGGTCCTAGGGTTAACTGCTTTCTTCCCTCCCATCCCGTCCATCACTTCAGGGCTGGTTCCTGCAGTAGAACAGTTCGCTGGTGGACGAGGCGAACGGTTAACGGACCGTCTTTGATTGTGTAGTTGACTGAGGAACTGAGTTGCCTTCTTTTCTTCCGACGGTTTCTGAATAATATGTTTGATGACATCATGAGTGTGATGTGATGGCGGAATCATTACGTCTGGTTGGTTCTTTTTCGAAGACTGTCGTCTCTCAGCTCCCGTTCGAACTTCTCCATCGTCTCGTCGTTCGAGATCTCTTTTTAATCCTCTCGTCTCTTGGTTGTCATAGCGACTATGTCCAGGATATTCCTCATCTTTGCTGGTCCTCCTTGTGTCAGGTTTACGTCCTCCTAACCGCCTTCCAGCGATCTCGACACCTTCCTGCTGAGATGACAAACGTGCATTACTTTCCAAAGCCTTTACAATTTCGTCATAATCCATGTCTTCTTTCTCCCCTTGTCTTACAATCTTTGAAGAAATGTATGTTTTACTTAGTCTAGTTGAATTTTCACGTGATATTCTTCCTGGTTCGACTTCAGAACTTCGACCTTGATTTTGAGAAGGTTTCACTCCCCTCTCCTGCGTTCTGTATTTCCCAATACCATCACTGTCGGACAACCGTCGGGTGTCAACAGAATGAAGTATTCTTTGTTCTTGAAGGCTCTGTCTCCTTTCCGGAGATGACCGCACCGTTTTTGGAGCGCTGTCTATTTCGTAGACTTGACAGTGTGTTGCCCCAAAAGTTACGCTTCTTTTGTCTAGCATCTCTTCGTTTTGTCTGTGCGGCTGGTCAACATGCATTCTGTCCTTTGGACTGAGAGGATTACCAGACCTAATGATTCCCAAAGGATTGTTTATTGGACTGATTTCTGTTGCAGGAGGATGAGCTTCGAAGTCCAGTCGGGTCCGAGGTTTAACTGCCCTCTTCCCTCCCATGACGTCCGCTGTATCCGCTGCTTTAGGGCTGGTTCCGGCAGTGAAACAGTACGCTGGTGGACGGGGCGAACAGTTGACGGAACTTCTTTGACTGTGTGCTTGACTAAGGGACTGAGTTGCGGGCTGAGTTGTCTCCTTTACCTCCAACGGTTTATGAATAATATGCTTGATGACATCATCATAAGTGTGGTGTGATGTCGGAATCATAACGTCCCGCTTTTTTGCGTCGTCGTACAATGACTGCCAGGTGGTGTTGATCTAAAAAAAAGGGCCAAAAAAAAAATCTGGCAAAGTCAAAATTTGCTAACTTACTGCTTGGCGACAATTTAAACGTCCACATACAAGGCAGGATAACATCCCTCTGAACGCAAAGATTTCAAGCTCATGAGTTTTACACAAGATAAAAAGCAACTGGCAACGGTTGCTATTCCAGAGAGCACATCATGCCATCGCAGAAATGTTCTACATTTTAATAGTTCATGCATCTGTTATTGTGCTTAAAAATAGTTTATATCGATTGAGTTTGATCGATTATTTGCAATCGCCCAGTATAATCAGCTCATATACATAGCCATTAATAAGATGTATGGAAAGTACCAACTATATATGTGGTTCATTGGTGTAATCAAATAATTGTCCATGCCTGCAAATAAAGCTCCAAAACTTGGACATTGTAACTTATACTGATCAAGAAAAAAACCTGGTTTCATTTGTTCGTATATGTAATTGGGTAATTCTAAAATTAAATAAGGTTCATTATCGTTCAAGCAAAAAATCATATACCAGAGTCGTCGATTTGACGAAGAACCTGTCAGAATCATAGTTTTTAGCACCGTCATAGTATATTGCTTTGACATTTTGAAATCCAGAATGGGGATTGGTGCGAAATATTTCAGAGGTAGGTAAAGGAAAAATGTGGACATAAACTTCGTCGGCGTTCATCCGAACCGTCGTATCGCTATACGACAGATTGATTGACCGCGGCTCCGGGAGAGAACGCGTTCAAACCAAACTGTCGTATCCATCACTCATAATACACGTAACATACGACAGTTCGGTTTGAACGCGTTTGCTCCCGGAGGCGCGGTCAATCAAACTGTTGTATAGCGATACGACGGTTCGGATGAACGCCGCCGACATGTGCATTATAAAAGAAAAGTCGTGCTTTATTTAAAGAAGAACATAATATATGCCACTCTATAGTTTGAAAAACACGTAAGTGGTAATAAGCCCCCTTCTTCTTTTTTCTGCCGTTGCCACAAATTAGGGGTCACCATAGCGGATGCAAGTATTTAAATAGGAATTATTCCAATTTCGGTTACATCTCGAAAAAAATAAACTTAACCTGATAAGAGACAAGTAAGGTACTTGATTATGCCCAAAGCACCGATAATAATCTGATTAATTTGATGTTATACAATATTATACGTCGTATAATGAAATTCATACCTTGTTTCCAACAGATATCCCTTAAAATATTTAATATTTGTTTTTCTGATAATGTACAAATGAATACTTTTAATAATGATCATGATGTCATGAAATACTGACCTTGCAAAGGGCTTGCATATTTCCCGCAATAAACATGCTTAGACGGGCCCGTGTCAAAGCTATATTTAGTAGACGCGGGTCTTGAACAAACCTAAAATGAAGGCATTAAAAATTAAGACGTGATTTGTGATTGAATGTTACTTGAATCATGGAGGTGTTATAGAATCAAAATTTCCAGACTAGGTAAAGGTCTAGTTAACTGGACGATGGACAAGAAATTATTAGTAATATAAAACTGCACTTTTATAAACTGACGAATATTAAAAAACACGCGAAAACACGCATTAGCGAAGTATGAAATCCCAAAGGTCACGTATCAAAGTCTTTACGATGGAAATCTAAAACATGAACAAATTTATGTGCACAAAGAAGTAAAATATAACATTTTTGCAAGCCTTCATTATTCTTTGTATTGGTAATAGCACATAAACATCATCAAATCACGGCTTGTATATATCACGGAACATCAAAACATTGTGGTATGTCATGCACCCAGTTGCCAGTTGTATTTCTTAGATTACATGCATCAATAGTAACAATATACACCGAGCTTAAAGCTTCGTCTGTAAAACTTTCGTGCTTAGAACTTTATGGCTTCACTCAAATCGTTGACTAATTCAATCATTTGCACCATGGCACTGAACTTTTTCACTATCATAAATAAATCAGTAAAACAAAAGACAAAGAATAATAAATATTTAATCTATCATTTATCAACAGTGATTACCACTTGACTGGCGAAAAGCTAATGTTCACAACAGTTTTCAAGAAAGGGAATAGGGAAGACTACAGTAATTATCGAACCATAATCGTTAACATCATTGACGTGTAAAATTCTTGAACGTATTGTACGCACCACCTCTTAAAGCATTTTAACGATAAGACATATTTGTGATAATCAAACGACGGCTTCGGTGAAAAAGTTCTTGTGAATCACATACTAATAGAAGCTATTCAACTCGGAGTAGTATGCTTGATTCAGGTGCGGATGTTCATCATAGCTTTTTTTAGATTTTGCTCGGTGCGTTTGACAGTGTTCGCACAGTCTTTTAGGAACGAAGTAAAAATGTATGGTGTAACATACATGTAATTTGAATGGATACTGCGTTTGCTCGAAACAGAACACAAAAGAGTTATTTGTAATGAAATGAATACTCTGCTTGGACTCACGTAATCGGGAGTGCCAGCAGGGACAATTTTGGGGTCGGTTCTTTTTCTGTGTTTATAAACGGACATATCGTGATTAAAATCCACATAAGGCTATAATTGCTGACGATTGCGTTTTGTATATCAAAAAATTAAACTCACAAGAACGATTGCGTAAAGTTGCAGGAAAGATTTGGACACACTAAGTAATGATGGTCTGACAGATTGGTTATTGGATTTTAATGGTATAAATGTAAACTGAATGAAAATGTCACGTAAGCATCGTCCTATCAAATGTGATATTACTAAAGGGACAAACATTAAAGTAACACATCTGAAAGTATCTAGAGTTCTTATAAATAGCATTTAACTGGAATAATCATTGTAATGAAATTATCACAAAATGCACAAAGATTATAAGGTGTGATAAGAAGAAATTTTCAAAGTGTAACACCTCAAATTAAAAATATATAGTGAGTCACTTGTACGTTCAACTTTGGACTTTGTAGTGTGGCTTGGGACTCCTTCAGAAGTACACAATACATTAATTGACGAATACAATACATATGTAAGCAATGATGTCAAGACTGGCAACCGGCAGGCTCCGAATGTTTTATTGCAAGAGTCGGATTTGTTCTTGGAAAAGCGATGTAAATATTATTAGATAAGTATTGTCTACTAACAAAATTTAAATAATTTACACGGAAACAGTCAAACTGAAAGATGTTTGCTGGCAATAGAATTGGAAGAAACGATCATATATGAAATGCGTGTATGCCTTTTGCAAGAACGCGATTATTACAAAAATTCTTTTATGTTAGAACAACAATGAACTGAAACAGCACCAGGCGTATAGTACAAGTATTTTCATAAGGCAACATTCAAAACTGGCACTAAAAACTCATTGAGATATAACTCAAGTATTTATAATAAATCTGCATATCGTCCGTTTAACAGATTGTACATAAATTTTGATTTAAAATATCTTACATTTGGCTCCTCAAGTTTAATTTTATTGATAGGTCTGTACCTTTAATATTGTTAATTCAGTTTATAAATTTTTAATTGTAATTTATCACATCAATTTATCAATTTTGTTTTAAATGTATTTTATATGTGTATATTGTTTTTGATGTTGGGTTGTGGAGAAGTATGGTCCATGTGACGCTTTTCCGCAAACCCTAGACTTTTTATAGTCTGAATACAAAAATACAAATAATACAAAATAGCAACAGGTGCATAAATTCAATCGACAGATAGAAGAGAAGTAATTTGATTATTTTTATCAATTGAGGATCAAAAGTAAGCGGAAACCCTCTGTCCAAGCGAAAACCAGGAACCCAGTGCAAAAACTGTTGTTGAAACTGAACAAACCAAAAACAAACTTATAAGTCCTCATTAGCCCATCTGATTAGCTGAAAAATCGAAGTTGTATTTAATTTTTGAGTTTTTTGACCCGTCTCGAATGGATTGTTTTTCCATGTGATTTTTGTTCTCAAAAATAGGAAAGGGTGTAATAAATATTTTTTTCTGCAGTGTAAATTCTTTATCATTATGTTTCATTGAAGTTATTATCTCACACTGCCCCATGATAAATTACTTTAATTTAGTACGTTGTGTAAATTCACACTATCATTTTAAATGTTATGTATGTGATGTATGTTTATGTTTTGCTCTTGTCCATTCAAATTGTGCGTTGAAACTGATGAAAATAAATCGCAGCCTTGAACGTCCTAAATTTACAAATGATTTTTTTTTTTTACCCACATGCTTAATAATAGTTAATATACATCACTGGAATTCAACAGTCAGGGTTATTCAAACTCCAAAACTCATTAGATTGTAACCACTGGTCATTAATTGTGTACGAAGATGTGTTAAAAGGTAATCATTCATGTTACCGCCTTCAATCTCAACACATGAGTGTTAAATTTACATAATTTTATTCTGAAAGGATCAAAAGTTCTTGAAGTCTTACACCCTAGATCCATCAAGGAGACAACAAGTGCTCAATTGCGCACGAGAGGATGGATCACATCCTTTTCTGATCCCAGAAAATGCAAACGGCGCCGACAGTCAGCAACTCGATCTCGTATAAAAGAGATTGCGTAAGTACTTGTAAGCCGCTTGTGAACCTTATATTAACGTTGCCGGAAAAGGAAGCCTCAGAGGTACAGGCAGCAAGCAAAGAAGGCCCGGAAAATATTATGACCATCACAGTTAGAAGCGGAAATTCGATCCAGAATTCTCATAACGAGATGGCTAGCTAGGTTCTATCTATTTGGCTTGCACGCGCTACCGTCGGTTTCATGTAACAACGAAACCGTCGTAGGCGGAAGGAAAAAGAGGTAGAATTAAAATGCTCCTGCGGAGGATTGGGCAATCTTTCTGCTGTATTTGATATATTCTCTCGATAAAAATATTACAGGGTGGCCCAGAAAAAATGGTACAACTTAAAATAATGCATGAACCTGTCGATCCGATTCGTGTCAAATTGCGACACAACAACCCAGACCACCAGATCGTAAACGAAAGCACTGTACGGCGTCAGGGCGAACAAATTCACCTGAAGAAGTTCTACGTGAAACCGGCAGTAGCGGCAATCAGCCAAAAGTAAGGAGTAATGCTCTACTGAAGCAACGAGCTTCTTTTTGCTGTAACTTAATATCTCCGACGTAGATATATAATACATACAGGCCTATAATCTTCGATACCCCTTTTCCCTGACCCTACGGACAGTTCAACGCTAAGTGTGTGAAGCGAGAAATCTGGAACCGCGACGTGTGAAACCGTGGTAAGCGGGTCAGAAAATGAGGTTGAATTGTTAGCTCTGCTACGGCATTTAGCAGCATTTGTGCTGGTATTTGATACATATCTTCTATGCATATATTGGCCCAGAAAAACGGGTACAATTACATCTAGCAGTTATTTCGCAAAATTAATTGCTCATCATTTTTTTTTCGCTAGAAAAAGCTTGTAAGCCTGTTTTTGGCAAAAATTGACTCTAAATAAAACAACTCGAAGCGGAAAACTGACAATATGTATTGTAATTACTTTAGAACGAACGCGCTACAAGCTGAACGGAAAATAGTGTTTTTTCTGATATACTGAAGGGGCAATTTTTTAAAATTTAGTATACCTTTTTTCTGGGTCACACTACATTCATGATTGAATAATGTGCCCATATTTTAGAGGCCGATTATCTCTTTGCACGCCTCTTTCAGCAAACAAACATTCGCTCCACGCCTTTAAGGTATTTATAAATGGACTTAGTCTGTCATATCTATTAAGATATTAATCAATTCAATTTCCGAAAAAATGCACAAATGTTTAATGTCACTTAGTCCTGGGGTGAGCTCAACAGAACTGAGTAAATTCAGTAGTATTTAATGATTCGTAAATTTGTCTGTGAACAAATATGTACATCAAATTATTGCCCATGAAAAATTTTTTTTTTTTTGTCACAGATTCATGAAATGTGCAAGTACTTTGCAAATTGTAACCTAAATGTATATACTTAGACATAATGAACACGGGTGGTTTTGAGGTTCTGAAAGAAGATAAGATATTTGTGGGTTAATTAATACTTTTACCCTAAAATACCGGGTTGTTATAGCCATCTCACGGGGGGTTGTGGATTCACCCCTTCTCCCCCCCCCAGAATCTGGGCCGAAAATCCGCACGTATGTCGCCGCTAATGATCAATGTGCAAAAGTTGTATAGTTAATTACTGAGAAAAAATTCATAATCATTATGTAATATATCCTAATTTATGCATGAAATTAGAGTTTATCCGCTACAATCACTAATAGAAACGTCTAGAAGTGCTCATTTTTGGTCTAGCCACTCGTTTAGCATTCTTACGACTGCTATTGGAAAAAAAAATCGGAAGTAAATCACATTTCTTATTATTTCTTGTTTTTGACCGCATCTTGTTCTCTATTGTTTTTTCGATGAAATTTGTCGGGGACACTTTTGCATCATAAACAGCATAAATTAATTGATTTCAATCAGTAAAAGTTAAAATAATCATACATTTAGGAATTGGCCTGAAAAACAAAATCCCATTGAAATAGCACATGATTTCAACGTTTTTTTGGAGTGTATTTGGTGTTACATGCAAGTAGGAAAAAAAGTTGCGTAACTTTTGAACTGCGTACCCGGGACGTAGGCGAATTATTTTGTTCTGCAAAAGATGCGGACGAGATTCGAAAAGAAAAAAGTCAACTAAACGCCGCGGCGACTACCTCGCGCGTTGCGGACATAAACGCGCGAAAAACGGTTGGAGGGGGGGGAGGAGGGGGGGGGGTGATTCACCGCGGGCTTTTTTTAGGTTTAATTCACTAAATCCACGGTCGTTATAATTCGCAATTCATATACAGCAGTGCGATTATAAAATATCTTTGGGCGATAAAAAAAGATGGCTTGACTGTAAATAAAATGTGACCGTCACAACGATACCGCTGATAAGTGACACCCAAAGTTAAGGAAAAATATTGAATAATGTTTTCAAAAATCAAAATTCATGTCCTTCAGCATGTTGCAACAGTTTGAAATATTTATATTTTAGCAGACGAAAGTAAACACTTCTTAAGTCTTTAAGATGTGCGACTGTTATCAGGGTACGTGTGACAGGTCACAAATTATTTTCCCTTCATGGATCATGGCGATTGACGGTTGTGTCTTACAAACTGTCACTATTCTCTTAACAATGCACTCTGCTCTTTACAACTGCCACTATACTTCAAAGGCGATTGACTTACTCATGTAAGCATGTCCTCAGTTCGTTTTTGTGCTACTCGTAATGGTGTGATCACACCGATCGTACAAACGAGACCGGGAAGCGGATCTTCGAATAAAGCACGAGAGTTTGTTCACAAACCTTACTTGCAAGAAAGGTTACAAGCACCTTATTGAAAAAGAACACGATATGAAACTTAATATTTTTTCTTATTTTATTTATTCGCATAATCTAATATTATCGCGTAGAAACATATTTCAGCCATTATGAGACCTTTGCACGGCGTCACTCATTCTATGAAAAAATAAGGATCATACGAGCAAAACACTATGAATTTGTGGGTTATTTAAAAAAAAATCAAGTGTAAACAGTTAATACCGCACTCATATCAAAGATGAACTAGGTAAAAATCAACAATGGTTGTTGGGCTTGCTCCAATTATCGAGATGACCTGGTACGATTTTGTGTTTGTAATGGACACCCTATTATAAGCATGCTAATTTTTGACGTGTTACCATTCGAAACTACTTTTCTTCATATGTTAAAAAGGGAAACAGGAAGCAATATAGATATGAGTCCCGCATGACTAAGCAAAGTAATGGCGCATTACTGAAACGTGTACTCGACTCTGCATGCAAAAAAAATAAATAAAAAAAATCTCTTCACAGGACATCGTTCCTACTGGTCAAAATACGTATATCCAGCCGAAGGACCCGGACCAGACGATTGGAACAGATTAAAGACGCTATATAACACTGTAAGACACGTTTAAAAATTGTGGAAGCTTTGCTATTTGACAATCTGACAGTGTTTGAATGGACAAATAAACACCTAGAATACAAAAGTTGGACAGTTATGCTGTCACTAGTAAAGAAGGACCCACAGAAAAAGTATGTAACTTTCGTCTCTGAAGACTTGTTCAAAACAGTTGGGTTTGGGGTGAGGAGAAGCTCAAACAGTCAGGGCTTTTATCGATGTGGCTGCCTAGGGAAGCGAAGACCCCTTTTGGCACGGGTAGCTGCAGCCCATTCTGTACATAGCCGTATCTTGCTTTCTGTTGTAGCAATTAAATGTTATGGTTTAACCAGTAAGTTATCTGGTAATTATTGATGTGTATTTGTCAGCATAACGATATATTTGTCTCTCTGAAACGTTAACTGATTCATAGACGCTGTTGTAAACCTATTTACGTGATTATACAGTGTACTGTTTTGCCCAGACAAAATGGACAGAAATATGGAGGATTTAAATGTAATTGTATTCTCGGCAAAATCATATTTTTGAGTATTCAGAAATGTATATGTGACCATTTCCCCCGTCACTTATTTGGGTCAAATTAATAGCAAATCCCAGGCTTTGAGTTTCTACTGGTTCAGTTTTATATTCCGGCGAAAGGCTCCATTTTATCATAACTAATGAGGTCTTGATTATTTGGTTAGGGTTTTTGAGTTGGACATTAAAAGTAAATTCAATGTTCCTGTGTTTAGTTGGGGATTTCAATGTCGTTACAGGATTTACGCTCGATTACTTAGATAATGATAATATTTTGTATCTGACTCTTTGTTTGCATTTTTGTGAGATTCCAGTATGTTACCTTTGGATAGGTTTATGTGCCCAGTACTCGTCAAAGTTATGGACGTTAAAGGAAAAATAATGTATCGTGAATTGATTTGTGTAAAAGTCTTAGTCTTGTCATCGTCAATGGAACGGTTGGGTGATGATAGTGTAATTGAAACTTACATCATGTCACAAGAAGAAGGGGGTTGTAGACATATTGATTAGGCTATTGTTCTCAATGAATTGAATTACAGCATAGAAAATTTCCGATGTTGATTTATTGATAAGCGCTTTATTCAGACGTGCCTGTCCTATTGTCGTGACTTATAACGTCCGTGGCTTACGCACATATAAAAGAATAGTGTTGACGCAGTAGAGAAGTGATGCTCAAATTAATACTTTTGTGATTTCGTCTAAACATAAGTAGCATGTTCTTTGCAAGTGGAATTGTGAAAATGCAAATGAATACACTGATCAGCTACATGGATTAACCTTACAATTGTCACGAATTGTGAAAAGTATTCAGGAAAAATTCAGTTCGAATCTGTAGATAATTCGCTATTCTGAAATTTGCAAAGTCATTTTCTGCAGGCTGCAAAGATATTGGATATGTAAATGGACAACAATCAAAGACAGTTAAGAGTCCATAAACAATCAGCGTATGTACTTCTTTCAAAGTTAATGGTTTGAATGCTGAGAGTGATGCTGCCGCAAAGAGTATTTTTAACTTTAAAGAAAGGCTTACAGGAAAAAACAGTTAGCATAAAAGATAGATGTTCAATGTCAGATATTGTATGTTTTACAACGTTGACTTTCTTTGGGCAAGCCAAGAATATAACAAATTACTAAGGTACAAATAAAGAAAGCATGGTAAAAGATATGAATGATTTTTACGGTCTTAAAAAAATGGTAACGCCTAAAGCTTACTCTACTGGGATTTATTAAACAGTTCTGGTCGTCAACTAAAGGTGGCGATAAATGTTTCTTTACAATGATTTGTAACAGCATTTTAAATCTCTGGGAAGATTGTATAAACTCAGAGGATATTCAGTGGCAGTACTTTGATGCTGTTAATGTGACAACACAAAACACGATTTTCTAAATGAACCATAAGTTTGAAAGAGGTTTGAATTAAGGATTAATAAATTAAATAAATTCTCAAAGCTTGTGTAACGATTTAATCAGAAACGAATTTTTTGAAAAATTGCCTCAGAAATGCGTAGGGTCGATAGTCAATTTCTTCAATATAGTTTTTAATAGTGGAATTGTCACAGAGTGGTGTATAGGAGTGATTATACGATTTTTCAGATTAGGGTGAAAATACAAAATCCGGATACTTATATTACTAGGAATACCTTGCTGAGTTTGCTGTAACTGTTTACGCTCAGTCTTGAATAACAGATATTACTAGTTTCTCAATAGTCACCATACAATTAGGTGAGGAACAAGCTGGATTCCGTTTCAACATATCAACGCATTGATCATGTATTTTGTTGAAAACTATCATTGATTTTACTTACAGAAAAGAAAACGTTTATATTGTGCGTTATTGATTATATAAATAAGCGTTTTCGATTTAATTGACCGGAAGCATTTGTGGTTAAAATTGCTAAAAGTAGGCGTGAATGGTAAATTCTAAATGTTTGTTTAAAACTTGTCAAAGGCGCTAAAGTCTGTATTTCGCCATTGTACAATGTCGATTTTTTCACCTTGTACGCAGGGGTTTTAGACAAGGTGAAAACGCTTTCCCGCACTTAGCTGTTGCCTATTTACTTAAATGATTCAAGACACCACCTATAGCAAAGTTTTTGCTGGTTTTGAATATTTTTAATGAAAGAAGTAAGCAGTAACCTTACAGGGGAGGACTTAGATGCTTTTTTCAAAGTGACTTGCTTTATTTGTACGCAGATACACAATAATATGGCAGAAAGCAAGACGGAATTGGCAAGTAGCACTGAATGCAGTGCAAGAATATAATTGTAAAACTTGGACTTTAACTGTTAATGCAAGTAAAACTAAAATAAAATTTTTTCAAGAGGAAAATTAGGAATTTACGCGCAAATTTTTACATATGGACATGAAAAATTAGAAGTGGTATATGATTTTGTTCATCTTGGAGTACAGTTTAATTATATGTGGTAGCTTTTAAAAAGGCAATTTCAAAGCAGATATGCAGTAGGAAAGCTTTAACAGTATGTTGACTAAATGCGAAGCAAATGCGTTATCAGTTGATATTCAGTTGTCATTTTATTTGACCATTTGATTTTGCCTATCTTATTATATGGTAGTGAAGTATGGACATGAGATATACAAGCAGTATTGAAGTTTTACCATAGAAATTTCTTAGAAGCTCGTGCTATGCGTAGGTTCATGTACTCCGATTTGTATGATCTATGGAGAGACTGACGAGATTGATTTCTAAATCATGTAAAGGCAGAGTAGTAAATTTTTGGTCAGAATATGAATGGTAAAAGTGATTAAATATTCATATGTCTTTTAATAAATTCATTCTCTATTTCCATTAAAGATGTGAATTTGGATTTTACCTCTCATGTTAAATTCATTGAAGAACAATTCAATCAGGCTGGTTTAACAAGTAATGTTTGGCTCGGTCAAAATAATGGAATGGTTTGAATACTAATCTTTGCTAAATCAAAGCCTGCATGATATTCTTTGTCAGGATGCGAGTGAAACTGTATGGCAAATCGTATTTGCACAAAAATGTATAGAATATTCA
>JZLH01S0009232.1:25470-47497 GCA_001188425.1 Eucidaris tribuloides
GCGTAGCATAAATTCAATCGACAATAGAAGAGAAGTAATTTAGATTATTTTCATACAATTGAGGTATTAAAAGTAGCGGAACCTCTGTCAAAGCGAAACCAGGAAACCCAGTGCAAAAACTGTTGTTGAAACTGAACAAACGCAAAAACAAACGTATAAGTCCTCATTACGCCATTCTGATTAGCTGAAAACGAAGTTGTATTTAATTTCTTGAGTTTCTTTGACCCCGTCTCGAATGGATTGTTTTCCATGTGATTTTGTTCTCAAAAAATAGGAAAGGGTGTAATAACAATTTGTTTCTTCAGTGTAAATTTCTTTATCATTATGTTTCATTTGAAGTTATTATCTCACACTGCCCCCCATGCATAAATACTTTAATTTACGTTGTGTAAATTCACACTATATGTTTTAAATGTTATGTAATGTGATGTAATGTTATGTTTTGCTCTTGTACCAATTCAAAATTGTGTTGACACTGATGAAAATAAATCGCACCTTGAACGTCTAAATTTACAAATTGATTTTTTTTTTTTACCCAATGCTTAATCATGTTAATATACGACACTGGAATTCAACAGTCAGGGTTTCATTCAAACTCCAAACTCATTAGTTGTAACACCTGGTGCATTAATTGTTACCGAAGATGTGTTAAAAGGTAATCATTCATGTTACCCTTCAATCTCCAACACATTGAGTGTTAAATTTAGCATAATTTTATTGCTGAAAGGATCATAGTCTTGAGAGTTCTTACCCCCTAGATCCACAAGGAGACGAATCAGTGCTATGTGCGCACGAGAGGATGATCACATCCTTTTCTGATCCCAGAAAATCTGCAACGGCGCCGACAGTCAGCAACTCGATTCTATAAAAGAGATTGCGTAAGTACATCTGGTAAGCCCTTGTGAACCTATATTAACGTTCCGGAAAAGGAAGCCTCAGAGGTACAGGCAGCAAGCAATAGAAGCCCGGAAAATATTATGACCCATCACAGTTAGAACGGAAAATTAGATCAGAAATCTCTGCATAACGAGACTGCTAGCTAGGTTCTATCTATTTGGCTTGCACGCCGCTACCGTCGGTTTCATGTACAACGAAACCGTCGGTAGCGGGACAGGAAAAAGAGGTATGAAATTAAAATGCTCTGCGGGAGGATTGGGCACTTTTCTGCTGTTATTTGATATATCTCTTCGTATAAAAATATATACAGGGTGGCCCAGAAAAAATGGTACAACTAAAATAATGCACTGAACCGTCGATCCGATCTCGTGTCAAATTGCCGACACAACAACCCCAGACCACCAGATCGTAAAAGACAAGCACTGTACCGTGCAGGGCGACCAAATTGCCACCTGAAGATAGTTCTACGTGAAACCGGCAGTAGCGGCATACAAGCCCAAAAGGTAAGGAGTAATGCTCTACTGAAGCAACGACTTCTTTTTGCTGTAACTTAATATCTTCCGACGTAGATATATATACATACAGGCCCTATAATTTCATACCCCTTTTCCTGACCCGCTACCGACAGTTTCACGCTAATGTGTGAGCGAGAAATCTGGACCGCCGACGTGTGAAACCGTTGGTAGCGGGTCAGAAAATGAGGTTTGAAATTGTTATGCTCTGCATACGCATTTAGCACATTTATGCTGTTATTTGATACATATCTTCCTATGAATATATTGGCCCAGAAAAACCGTACAATTACATTTACAGTTATTTCCCAAATTAATTGCTCATCATTTTTTTTCGCTAGAAAAGCTGTAATGCACTGTTTTGCAAAATTGACTCTAAAATTAAAACAACTGAACGGAAAACTGACAATATAGTATTGTATTACTTAGAAACGAACGCGCTATCAGCTGAACGGGAAAATAGTGTTTTTTCTGATATAATGAAGGGGCAATTTTTTAAAATTTAGTATACCCTTTTTTCTGGGTCACACTACATTCATGATTGAATAATGTGCCCATATTTTTAGAGGCCGGATATCTCTTTTGCACCCCTCTTTCAGCACAACAAAACATCGCTCACGCCTTTAAGCTATTTATAAAGGACTTGTCTGTCATATCTAAAGATATTTAATCAATTCAATTTCGAAAAAATGCACAAAATGTTAACTGTCACTTAGTCTCGGGGTGAAGCTCACAGAACTGAGTAAATTCAGTAGTATTTTAATGATTCGTAAATTTGTCTGTGAACAAATATGTACATCAAACTTATGCATGAAAATTTGTCAAGTTCATGAATGTGCAATACTTTTGCAAATTGTAACTAAATGTCATATATTAGACATAATGAACACCGGTGGTTTTTGAGGTTCTGAAAGAAGATTAAGATATTTGTGGTTAATTAATACTTTTACCCTAAAATAGCCGGGTTTTTATACCCATCTCACGGGGGGGGTTGTGGATTCCACCCCTTCTCCCCCCCCCGACGAATCTGGGCCGAAAATCGGCACGTATGTCGCCCAAGACATAATGTGCAAAATTGTATAGTTAATTACCTGAGAAAAATTCATAATCATTATTAATTATGCTAATTTATGCATGAAATTAGAGTTTACCGCTAAATCACTAAAGAAAGCTCTAGAAGTGCTCATTTTTTGGTCTAGCCACTCGTTTTAGCATTCTTAGCACATCTATTGGAAAAAAAATCGGAAGTAAATCACATTTCTTATGTATTTCTTTGTTTTTTGACCATTTGTTCTCTATTGTTTTTTCGATGAAATTTGTCGGGGACACTTTTGCGATCATAAACAGCATAAAATTAATTGATTTCAATCAGTAAAAGTTAAAATAATCATACATTTAGGAATTTGGCCTGAAAACACAAATCCCATTGAAATACCACATGATTTCACGTTTTTGAGTGTATTTGGTGTTACATGCAAGTAGGAAAAGTTGCGTAACTTTTGAACTGCGTACCCGGACGTAGCGAATTATTTGTCTCAAAAGATGCGCGAGATTCGAAAGAAAAAAGTCACTAAGCGCCGCGGCGACTACCTCGCGCGTTGCGGACATAACGCGCGAAACGTTGGGGGGGGGGAGGGAGGGGGGGGTGGGATTCCACCCCCGGGCCTTTTAGGTTTAATTCAACTAAAAATCTCACGGTCGTTATAATTCCAATTTCATATACAGCAGTGCATTTATAAAATATCATTTTGGCCATTAAAAAAAGATGGCTTGACTTAAATAAATGTGACCCGTCACAACGATACCCTGATAAAGTCGCACACCGCAAAGTTAAGGAAAATATTGAAAATGTTTTCAAAAATCAAAATCTTCATGTCCTTCACATGTTGCAACAGTTTGAATATTTATATTTTACAACCAAAGTATATTACTTTCTACTTTTAAGTCTTGTAAGATGTGCGACTTTATCAGGGTATCGTGGTGACAGGTCACAAATTATTTTCCTCTTCATGGATCAATGGCCGATTGACGGTGTGTCTTTACAACTGTCACTATTCTCTTTACAACTGCCACTCTGCTCTTTACAACTGCCACTATACTTCAAAGCGATGACTTACCCATGTAAGCATGTCCTCAGTTCGTTTTTGTGCTTCTCGTATGGTGTGATCACACCGATCGTCAAACGAGACCGGGGAACCGATCTTCGAATAAAGCACACGAGTTTGTTCACAAACCTTACTTCAGAAGGGTTAACAAGCAACCTATATGAAAAAGACACGATAAAACTTAATATTTTTTCTTATTTTATTTATTGCATAATCTAATATTATCCGCTATGAAACATATTCAGCCATTATGAGACCTTTTGCACCGTAATCTCATTCTATGAAAAATAAGGATCATACGAGCAAAACACATGAATTTGTGGGGTTATTTAAAAAAAAATCAAAGTGTTTTAAAACAGTTAAACCACTCATATCAAAATGAACATAGGTAAACAACAATGGTTGTTGGGTTGCTCCAAATATCGAGATCACCTGGTACGATTTGTGTTTGTAATGGACAACCCTATTATAAGCAGTGCTAATTTTTGACGTGTTACCTTCGAATACATTTTCCTTCAATATGTTAAAAAAGGGAAAAAAGCAATATAGATATAGTCCCGCCATGCACAAGCAAAGTAATGGGCATTTACTGAAACGTGTACTCGACTCTGCATGCAAAAAAAAAAAAAAAAAAAAAATCTCTCACAAGCGACATCGTTCCTACTGGTCAAATACGTATATCCAGCCTGAGGACCAGGACCACGATTGGAACAGATTAAAGACGCTATATAACACTGTAGAAGACACGTTTAAAAAATTGTGGAACTTTGCTATTTGACATATCTGACAGTGTTTGAATGGACAAATAAACACCTTAGAATACAAAAGTTTGGACAGTTATGCTGTCACTAGTAAAGAAGGACCCACAG
This sequence comes from Eucidaris tribuloides, assembly GCA_001188425.1. Lineage (NCBI taxonomy): Eukaryota > Metazoa > Echinodermata > Echinoidea > Cidaroida > Cidaridae > Eucidaris > Eucidaris tribuloides. Next base: position 29,854 of record JZLH01S0009232.1, read on the forward strand.
AAAAAGTATGTACTTTCGTCTCCTGAAGACTTGTTCAAACAGTTGGGTTGGGGTGAGGAGAAGCTCAAACAGTCAGGGCTTTTTATCGATGTGGCTGCCTAGGGAAGCGAAGACCCCCTTTTGGCACGGGTTACTGCAGCCCATTCTGTACATAGCCGTATCTTGCTTTCTGTTGTAGCATTAAATGTTAATGGTTTAACCAGTAAGTTGAATGCTGGTATTATTGATGTGTATTTGTCAGCATACGATATTATTTGTCTCTCTGAAACGTTAACTGATTCCATAGACCTGTGTAACTCCTATTTACGTGATTATAAGTGTTACTGTTTGCCCAGACAAAATGGACAGAAATATGGAGGATTTCATGGTATGTGTATTCTACTGAAAAATCATATTTTTGAGTATTCAGAAATGTTATGTGAAACCATTTCCCCGTCAATTATTTGGGTCAAAATTAATAGCAAAGTCCTAGGCTTTGAGTTTCTACTGGGTTCAGTTTATATTCCGTGCGAAGGCTCCATTTATCATAACTATGAGGTCTTTGATTATTTGGTTCAGGTTTTGATTGACATTAAAAGTAAATTCAATGTTCCTGTTTGTTTAGTTGGGGATTTCAATGCTCGTACAGGATTACTCTCGGATTACTTAGATAATGATAATATTGTTGTATCTGACCTCTTTGGTTTGAATTTTTGTGATGATTCCAGTATGTTACCTTTGGATAGGTCTTATGTGCCCAGTACTCGTCAAAGTATGGACGTTAAGGTAAATAATAATGGTAGTCGTGTAATTGATTTGTGTAAAACTTTAGGTCTTGTCATCGTCAATGGACGGTTGGGTGATGATAGTGTAATTGAAACTTACATCATGTCACAAGAAGAAGGGGGTTGTAGACATATTGATTAGGCTATTGTTCTCAATGAATTGAATTACAGCATAGAAAATTTCCGATGTTGATTTATTGATAAGCGCTTTATTCAGACGTGCCTGTCCTATTGTCGTGACTTATAACGTCCGTGGCTTACGCACATATAAAAGAATAGTGTTGACGCAGTAGAGAAGTGATGCTCAAATTAATACTTTTGTGATTTCGTCTAAACATAAGTAGCATGTTCTTTGCAAGTGGAATTGTGAAAATGCAAATGAATACACTGATCAGCTACATGGATTAACCTTACAATTGTCACGAATTGTGAAAAGTATTCAGGAAAAATTCAGTTCGAATCTGTAGATAATTCGCTATTCTGAAATTTGCAAAGTCATTTTCTGCAGGCTGCAAAGATATTGGATATGTAAATGGACAACAATCAAAGACAGTTAAGAGTCCATAAACAATCAGCGTATGTACTTCTTTCAAAGTTAATGGTTTGAATGCTGAGAGTGATGCTGCCGCAAAGAGTATTTTTAACTTTAAAGAAAGGCTTACAGGAAAAAACAGTTAGCATAAAAGATAGATGTTCAATGTCAGATATTGTATGTTTTACAACGTTGACTTTCTTTGGGCAAGCCAAGAATATAACAAATTACTAAGGTACAAATAAAGAAAGCATGGTAAAAGATATGAATGATTTTTACGGTCTTAAAAAAATGGTAACGCCTAAAGCTTACTCTACTGGGATTTATTAAACAGTTCTGGTCGTCAACTAAAGGTGGCGATAAATGTTTCTTTACAATGATTTGTAACAGCATTTTAAATCTCTGGGAAGATTGTATAAACTCAGAGGATATTCAGTGGCAGTACTTTGATGCTGTTAATGTGACAACACAAAACACGATTTTCTAAATGAACCATAAGTTTGAAAGAGGTTTGAATTAAGGATTAATAAATTAAATAAATTCTCAAAGCTTGTGTAACGATTTAATCAGAAACGAATTTTTTGAAAAATTGCCTCAGAAATGCGTAGGGTCGATAGTCAATTTCTTCAATATAGTTTTTAATAGTGGAATTGTCACAGAGTGGTGTATAGGAGTGATTATACGATTTTTCAGATTAGGGTGAAAATACAAAATCCGGATACTTATATTACTAGGAATACCTTGCTGAGTTTGCTGTAACTGTTTACGCTCAGTCTTGAATAACAGATATTACTAGTTTCTCAATAGTCACCATACAATTAGGTGAGGAACAAGCTGGATTCCGTTTCAACATATCAACGCATTGATCATGTATTTTGTTGAAAACTATCATTGATTTTACTTACAGAAAAGAAAACGTTTATATTGTGCGTTATTGATTATATAAATAAGCGTTTTCGATTTAATTGACCGGAAGCATTTGTGGTTAAAATTGCTAAAAGTAGGCGTGAATGGTAAATTCTAAATGTTTGTTTAAAACTTGTCAAAGGCGCTAAAGTCTGTATTTCGCCATTGTACAATGTCGATTTTTTCACCTTGTACGCAGGGGTTTTAGACAAGGTGAAAACGCTTTCCCGCACTTAGCTGTTGCCTATTTACTTAAATGATTCAAGACACCACCTATAGCAAAGTTTTTGCTGGTTTTGAATATTTTTAATGAAAGAAGTAAGCAGTAACCTTACAGGGGAGGACTTAGATGCTTTTTTCAAAGTGACTTGCTTTATTTGTACGCAGATACACAATAATATGGCAGAAAGCAAGACGGAATTGGCAAGTAGCACTGAATGCAGTGCAAGAATATAATTGTAAAACTTGGACTTTAACTGTTAATGCAAGTAAAACTAAAATAAAATTTTTTCAAGAGGAAAATTAGGAATTTACGCGCAAATTTTTACATATGGACATGAAAAATTAGAAGTGGTATATGATTTTGTTCATCTTGGAGTACAGTTTAATTATATGTGGTAGCTTTTAAAAAGGCAATTTCAAAGCAGATATGCAGTAGGAAAGCTTTAACAGTATGTTGACTAAATGCGAAGCAAATGCGTTATCAGTTGATATTCAGTTGTCATTTTATTTGACCATTTGATTTTGCCTATCTTATTATATGGTAGTGAAGTATGGACATGAGATATACAAGCAGTATTGAAGTTTTACCATAGAAATTTCTTAGAAGCTCGTGCTATGCGTAGGTTCATGTACTCCGATTTGTATGATCTATGGAGAGACTGGACGAGGATTGATTTTAAATCATGTAAAGAGCAGAGTAGTAAATTTTTGGTCAAGAATATTGAATGGTAAAGTAGATAAATATTCATATGTCTTTTAAAAATTCATTTCTGCTATCCATAAAGATGTGAATTTGGATTTTACCTCTTCATGGTTAAAATTCATTGAAGACACATTCAATCAGGCTGGTTTAACATATGTTTGGCTCGGTCAAAATAATGGAATGGGTTTGAATACTAATTCTTTGCTAAAATCAAGCCTGCATGATATTCTTTGTCAGGATTGGAGTGAAACTGTATGGTCAAATCGTATTTGCACAAAATTATAGAATATTCAAAGGCAAACATGTATTTGAAAACTATTTAGTAACCCTTAATAAAGTTGATGCTTTTAGTCTCTGTAAGTTTCGGTGTAGATCACACAAATTTTCTGTAAACAAAGGCCGATTTAATTCAAACACACCACATTGCGATATGCAGTGCACGCTATGCTCATCTACCGATATAGGGGATAAATTTCACTACACTGTCCTTATTTTCAAAGAGAAAGACAGTTATATTTGTCTAAAAGGTTATTACGCAAGTCACGATTTCCATGTGCTTTGCACATGGCAGAACTGTTTAACACTAAAAGCAATTCTCAGCTGAAAAAATTAGCAAAATTTACTCGTGTTATTATGTTAAAATTTTCCCAGAAAACAGAAAAAAAGATCATCCAAGTGTCTTAAATAGTACAAATAGAGTTGGACCTACATTTACTCGTAGCGGTAGGATAGTGAAACAACCGGTTTTATTCAGCTTGTAAATAATCTGTATTATACATGTTACCATTTATATTATATATTCTCACTAATCTGTTGTTTTCATGTTTATTTACATTCTTCATGTGTGTAATTTCATACATTATATAATTATTCTTTTTTGTTGTTGTTCTGTGTAATTAACTATGTAGAATGTTCATGAATTGTATTCGCAAGTCTGTTATACATTATATCGTTATATATGCTTGTTTGTACTCTCATACCCCGAGAGGGGGTCTTTAGAGTCAATAAAATTCTACAAATTCTACAATGTGTGCAGATTCAAATTGGCACATTAATTTCCTATCAGGCGATAGGAAATTCTGCAACACAGCAGTCTATGGGGGAAAGCTGGAATGGTCTCTCAATGATTTTTACTTTTTTAAAGCACTTACTGATCGTTTTAAACTACAGTTTTTTCAGGGCTTCATTTTTAGACCATGTCAGAGACACTGGTAGCATGGGGAATCATGCAGCTAAGATTTTTTAAACTGGAAACACTGTTATACAGTGCCTTTAAGGTGCAATGATTTTTAAAAGGTGAGTGTATATCCTGCAGCTTTGATTGTTTGTAACTCACTTTTCCGCTGACTGTTCCCGACTGTCGGTGACATCAAAGACGATGTAAGGCTTGAGAGGGTAAGTACTCCAATCTTGCGGGTACTTGGTCCTGAAGTGAGAGAAAAATCTATTTATTCCACGTGCATTTATGTTTACTGATCTTCTACAGCATTATCTAAACATATAACCATATAAATTCGAAGAATGATAATAAACTTATACATACACTGTGAAAATTTTGCTTGCGAAATAAAAACTTGTCTAAACACATTCTTGCCATCATTTCGTAAACATGTTCAGAGGCAAACGGCGTGTGTCAAATCATTGAACATCGGTGTGCAATTTCTAAACACCAATATCTAAACATACATTATCTAAACAATTTCTATACACTAATGTTTAATTGCCAGACATGTTTAAACGGTGTGTGTTAAGGTGCCCTCCACACTCAAACAGAAGAAAAATACATTTAGGAAGTACCGGTATAGCTTTTATCACAACATAATTCAGGCTAAAACACAAAGGTTAACGAGGTAATATACAGGTACATGTGAAAATTTGGGACATTGGAAGGTTAGGAATGAACCTGACACCGTGTATATTATCACGTGTTTAACTAAAATATTTAAGAATAGATCATTTGGATACTACGCCTCGCCTCTTTATGATTTGATTTGATTGTATTGTTCCACACCTTAGACATAAATGTAAAGATACGATCGATAGGACAACTACAAAATATAACATCGTAATCAAGAGATAAGACAATACAGCGTGTATCAAAAAAAAGTAGACACTTAGAAAAAAAATATTAAAAATTGTTTTCGTGATTTTGAGATTATTTTTTGATATGAATATTTTACCTTGGAACTAACGGCGGTGAGTGGGTGATGACAACTGGTTGGTATATGAAATGTTGATTTCCTCATGAGTGAGAACAACCGCTTTTTTGCAAAGTGGCCAAAAATCATTATTGGGCTACAGAATTGTGTTCTTATAAGTCAATTGTTTAATAGCTCAGGGGCAACTCGTCACTGTGTGCAAGGATGAATCCTAGGTATGCTCAGAGATAGATGCTAATAATAATTTTGTGAAAAAAAGTGGGAAAAAAATGAAGCATGATCAGTAATCCCTAAAAGAAAGAATGTATGTTTGCAGATGTAAGATTTTTGTTTCGAATTTAAATTTTTTCTTTTTTCAGGTTTTTGTTTATTTCTGATTATTTTTTTTGTGTTTTTCTTGTTTATTATTTGATATTTTTTTTTTTTGTATTTTATTATTATTTGATTTTCTATTATTTATTCTTTATTTTTTTTATATATTTATATTTTTTATTTTATTTCTTTTTAATCTTTATTTCTTTTTAGGGGGGTACTTCTGAATATTGCTTCATTTGTCTTTTTGCCACAAAATGATATTACTCTTTCTAGCATGCTGAGGATTAATATTGTGAATCAGGTGAGAGCTTTTGCAGCACCGGCTGTAGGCATTAAATGTGATTATATAGAATACATTCGTGCGCAATGTTTTGCATTTGAAACAAAAGTGACGTTGCTCATCAGCGTGAAATCTAATACGCAATAGTGTATCAGATAGAGCTTAAGTCCAGGTAAAAATTATTCAAAAAATAATTCTAAGATAATGAAATGCGTAATAATTTTTTTCTGAGTGTATACTTTTTTTTTGAACACCTGTAAAGTACAATCATGAATGTAAGGGAAGTTATCCTAAATGAGAATTATTAAGAGTGCATGAAGTGTATAAATAAAAAATGTATCGAAAACTGTTTGAAAATATATTAACAAGATATATAATCCCTTGAGAGGCTTGCGTTACAGTGAGTCGCGCATGGAGGTACGTGTATTACACGTATACGTGGACGAAGCTGCGAGAGAGTCACACATGTGCTTGGTGTCTGGCATTACGTTGGGCAGTGGTTGGTACGTCCCGATTCGGCATATGCGGGAAATTTAGCCGATATGTGATCGTCCGATTCTGGGATGTCTATCTTTTTGGCAAGCTCGGTTGGTGTTGAAACTATTTATGTGAGTGGCAACTTAGGTCATCACTACAAGGATATTTTTTTGATGCTAGGAGATATAAAATGATATAGCAGACTGGAGTATATTCCTGAAGAGATGTCTTTTGAATTTTTTGACTTGAGCCAAATAGGCATGAAAAATACTTCTGTTTCTATCGGGGCCTGATAGAATTAGATGCATAGGGAGCTCACAATAAGAATTCGGCATCTGATTTGGAGTTTTTTAGAACGAGTTCATTAATGATTAAAAATTTCACAGTAGAATCCTTGCTTAGTGTTATTGAATCTAAAGTGGTTGACGCAGGTTGAGGAACCATTTAATTTACTTAATGTTTGTGAGTGTGAAGAAGGGAACGTAGGGAAAAAGAGGCAAGAACAAAATAGATTAAGAAAAGAACACGAGAAAACATATCATAAAGAGATTGCATACTTGTTAATATGCATGACAAATATTCTACAAGTATACGGATTAATATGAGTGTGAAAGAGTAAATAATCAGAGACTTGATCTAAGCAATCTACAGTGCAGGAGGGTTGCGCAGTCAACTGCGCCAACTCCCCCCCAATTATGATATAGAATTGAAATGCCTAATGAGTGTATATGCAGTCAATCTTAGCAGAAGTTTTTACAAGTATAAGATTCATGTGCTACTTAGCGCTGTATTCACTATATAGAATATTCCTTAAATGTAATGAATAGCAAACAAAAAAGCTGATTATATAAAATGTTAATCAACGATATTACTAGAGTAATTGGTTTCTCAGCCTGGTTTCAATGATATTGAAAGTTTAGTTTATGACATTAATTTGCAAAGCAGATTTTACACTACTTTAATAAACTGAATTTCGTTACGTACTGATGTTATGCGTTTCGTAACATTTCACTGTTTTTTGATCTGTATCCAGTATTTAGTAATTCTGTAAAACTTAACTGATCCCCGATAATTCATCGTCGGCTGGCAGACGGCGTTAATCAGAAATTGTCGTCATATATGAAAACATGGCTGATTTTGTATTTTTCCACTTTAAAAACTGGCAGAATAATGATGTTACAAAAAACATGACATTCTCAAGACAAATAGAAGACAAAAAATCTTGACGAAAGCAATTTGGATTTAGTAAAAATTTATTATACGGGTATTTGCTTTAATAAACAAAGAAATATTAACAATTATGTACAAAGACAAGTTCTCTTTACAAAATAATATGTAAATTAATGAGTAATGTTACTTACAAGCTGATAATAAATCTGAGTGTAGATTTCAAATAGGTCCGAGTATCGGCCATCAAATGATCAGAAGTTAGGTACACACATGATAAGTACGTTCTACCGCTCTCAAGTTTAATCTAATATATATTTTACTAGTTGATGAGTAAGCGATGAATCGTTGAATATAGCAGGCAGAATATGAATCCAGATTGATTTATTTCCACGATATATTCTAGTTAATAGCGTTAGTGAGACAATGCAGTTCTAATCGCCAGTAGTATATACAGAATTAGTATACATAAAACAGTTTTAGTTATCTGTAGCAGTGGCAGTTCGAGGTTCTTACGGCCGAAATTCTAATTACGTTCTTCTTTAATTACATTTTACATGCAGGTTTCATATAGCAAAATGGTTTTGATCTGGAATATCTAATTCAGCAAAAAAAAACACTAGAAAGCTAGAACAATGAATTCTATCATTTTATGAATATATTTTCATGGACTAAAATTTCCACGTTTTAGAGAGAAGCAATGACATATGAAATGAATTCAGAAATGGGTATTTGAAAATTTAGAGTTATTGTTTGACTGGAGCCAGTCTTTGGAGAACTTTGGACCTTCAAATTCATCGGCAGGGACTTTATTTATTTTCTTTGCCTTATATAGCAGGGGCCGTATCATTCTCTTCATTTCACGTAGCTTGCATGGTCATTTAGTGTATCAATATAGACCGTTTGGTTTGGGTGTGTTTTTTTATGCTTATATCTACTTGGGGGGGGATGGGGGGGCTATTCAAACATCATAACAAACACTGAATCTCCAATGCCGATCATAGCTAACTTTTGAATTGTCTTTTCTTCTTGTTTTGGAAGCCCCGATTTATGTAACTCGAGATTTTCTGAATGAATTGTCTATAAAGTCCACCTACTTATATTAGACTGAGGCAAGTTGCACTCATTTTCTACATTTGTGAATATGTTTCGATTTAACGTGAAATATGCGATAGGTTTTCAAAGTTAGAGAGGTATTTTTTATTTTGACCTTGTGCGAGCCACATTCTAAGTTATACCAATGGTAAAGCGAATTTTATCCCTCGGTGCTTACGTGTCGTTTTAATTGTAAGATCAATTAGAATTAGCTAGGAATCCGGCGATTTCTGCTCTCAATACGGTGCTGGACAAGAGTTGTCTACCGAAATGGTGTCTGCGCAGAAATTGGCGCATACAGTCAAAAGAGGGCGAATCAGGAATGATAACTTCTGTTCCTCTGAAAATAACGGAAAGAAGACTTTTCAAATTTTGATACACATGAGATGAAAAATAATTTCACAAACGTTAGGGCATTTTATTCAAGTGCGTCTAAAAAATGTCATGATGGAAATTATTTTTATAATAATGAAAATCATAATTAAAACATAGTTAAATTGGGTATTGTTCAAAGTAAAGAACATAGCTTTCCAGTGGAATTTAATTTCATTTCATTTGGTTGTGTAATCCTAGATATATTAAGATTTCTGGGCAATGAACGGAATGCGTTTGTCGTATGGATCTGTGCGGCATTACATGTTGCATAAGCAGTTTCTGATATTTTAAAAAAGAACTCAATGAGAATGTGAATATTGTGTATGTTGAATTATGTGAACGAATAGAATTTAGTTGTATAATGTATGATTTCATATTTAGTTTGAATTACACAGAGGTACATAACTTTGACATAAGCTAAAATAAAATGAGATGTGCAGATCATCTGATGTCAGTAGTAATGCAGTCTGGTAAACACCCCGGAGATATGAACATGTGCAATATTATTTAATGCTCGATAAGTTTTTGTATTTGATTTTTTTATATTTTAAGATAAATCATAAATGAGAGTATGAAAGGAAGAGCATTTGTTATTTTGTTTTATATTTTTATTATTCATTGTAATGAAGTTCTGTAAAATTCACGTCATTCAGATTATCATGATGAGAAAATGCAAAAATGGGACAAACTGATGAATTGTGTTGCTGACTGTAGCAAAAATAATCATAACTTTGTTGTATTATAAAAAGAAATTGAATGGGAATAGGTTTATAGAAGAAAATTTATGATACAAATAAAACATCATTTTGAAGAATTATCATGTATTTAATATTTTTCTGAGTTGTTGATAGTTCGTTGATACTATTTTTATTTTTGTAGTAACCTGCATATTTCAAGATTTTAAATAGGCTTACTGATGTATAAAGAATACGTATCAGCCACTATAGGCCGAAGACATTTGTGACAGGACATACACTGAAATTACATAAGACATCTTCAGGTAATTTTAATGGTGAACAGACGGATAACAGTTTATACTTCAGAGTTAGTGTTAATCTTGATCGTCATTTCTATTGATATAACACTTGTAGCGAGAAATAACAAACCATATTTGCCTGGGATTCTTCCAGGAACATAATCAATCTCGCAATAGAACGTCGGTATGTTGTATATTATAGAAATCCTGCAATTTTACGTCTCCGTTTACATATCAGAATCATTTCGATCCAGAGGAATAAGTGGTTTGAGAACAATTCTCACGAAAAAAAGTAATTGTTTAATAATGTGTTATATTGTATTGAATCCTTGTGTTGAATGTAGAACTTTGTAATGCAGGGGCGGGCACAGATGGTTTTTCACCGCTAAGCTCGAATGATTCGGAGGCTTGTGGATTTGTGTTTCAAATGAAGTAATATACACAGTCATTTAACGTGTATATTCGCGAAAGGCAAAAGTAAAAGCTTGCCTGTAATTTTCTGATTTTATGTTAAAAGTACGATACGATTTGAATGCATGGAGATTTTAAATACACCTGAAAGAATATTATACTTTCGTTTGGACATCTACACGCCATTGATTCACAGTGAGCTAATATCAGCTCGATGAGTTTAAACTGGATGGAAGTGCCATCATATAAGGTTCAAGTTCTGCAACGGCTTGCCTGCACAGGGCCGGAGTTAACACGTGTAAAAGAGATTTGAGAGACAAGCTACACATTTAATCAAAGTCTGTATTTAATTTTATCTCTTTTTTTGACGAAGGGTGAAATACAATTTCTTTGTCACTGTTTTCGAATATACATGACGAAATTAATAAGAAATCAAGGTTAGTGCAAATATAGAAGATTATGAAGTACAGATCGTGATTTTTAATATTAAATTCTCTATCGATAAAATTTATAATCAATAATTGACTGATTTTTTTTTAATTTATAAGATACCTCGCTTTCATTTTAATTCAGAAATAAATTTTCTTCCGGAGTTGCTATGATACAAACTCTGAAACAATCGCATAATTTATACTTTCATGCTATGTAGACTATAGTATATATATAGACTAATGTTCTCTCTCATTTAGAATTATCAAATGTTTTAGTCAATATGATTAATTTTGGACTTTTTTGTTGGGTAATTATGACATGTATTTTAAATGATCTTTATTATTGTAACTTTGTTAATTTATAAGCTTAAAACTATGATTAAAATGATAAGTCCAATATTTTCTTTACTTTATATATTGCTATCAAAAATATTGTCATAAGAGTTAGGTTTAATGTAACATCAGAATTAAGTACTTACCAAACGGTTACTTAGATCATCAAGCTAAAATGCAATCAATATTTTGCTCCCTGGACTTCAAGACTGCTTATAATTGCCAATAAGGAAAAAAATGTGAAGAAAGACATTAATGCTCATTTTTTAATTAGGAAATACTTCAATGGTCAGGTTGAAGATTTGATATTAAATAAAAATTGTTTTCCTCACATTGAGATTAATAAAGGATTCAACACTCCGTCTATACAATCAACTGTAATCATCAATTCCTAATCAAATCCCTCAGTCTATCCTGCTCACACTCCCGGCTTAAACAGGTTAAATAAGAAGGCTGGAAAGAAACCGTGATTTATTATTTTGTATATAATTATTATATATATATATATAATACTAATATATATAGTATTAATACTTTCAATTAGGAATTGGTAATAATAGCTTTGTTCGTCTAATAAAATGGTAAAAAGGAATATCCTTAATTTATTCAATCAATCATCAGCTACTCATCAGTGTCAGGTCAGTCAGTCAGCAGTCACTATCCCCTCATCACGACCACATCCACACAACGAACCAACCAACCACAACCAACGACAACTAATGCCAAACCGGCACGACAACAATACGACAAAGAACCAACAAGCCAACACCACAAGAAACAACCAACACAACCAACAACAAAACATCAATAATAATCAAACAAAACAAACACAAACAAATCAACAAACAACATATCTATCAATAATAATCAAATATCAATTCCATTAAGATTAATAGGTTCTTTATTCATATTATATTTAAGCTCAGATCGCAGTCAGTCATGTGAGAGCTAATAATAATTGCCCGCGAAGAATCTTTGTCGTTGCAATTCTAGTTTGATAGTGTAATTATCTTGTTGTGTAAGTGTAATGTGTACATATTAATTGATGTGTTGTGTGTGTGTGTGTGTGTGTGTGTGTGTGTTGTGTGTATGTTTTTTGTTTGTGTGGTGTGTGTGTGTGTGTGGTGCGTGGTGTTGTGATGTGTTTATGTGAAAGGTTGCGTACGTGTGATGAAGAGTGTGAGGAAGAAAAAAAAACTATGTTTTAAAACTGTTGGTGTCTGTCTTTGAGTTTGATGCAATTTGAAGAAGGAACGATTACAAAGTGAATGATCCAGTCTAGAGATAGAGAAGTCCCATATGATATATAATTGGTGGCAAGGCAACAGGATTATGTAGTATGATTGAGCAAAAAAGCTTGAGTGCACTATGATTTTTTTTTTGTCTTACAAGAGATTATAAGATCTAACTCTTGCTATAAGGACTCACAAAATCCATCATTTTGTGACTAGAAGTGCAGGTCGAGGGTGTATTTGGAAAATTTAGAATCTGTAATAAAAAGTCAGAGGATGATCATAAGAACGGGCAGCAGCAATATAGTGAAATATGAATCAACAGCTTGTACAAGCAGTTGTTATGCAAGATTCATAACAACATCGGGGACTCCCAGCCTGATAAGATAGGAAGAGTTTTAGGCCATCTGTGAGTAAATCTGTATCTACTAGAGTAATCTCCCTAACAGTATGCTGCTGCAAGATTTCGATTCTACATAATTAACTTATATTACGGTGGCGCAAGGAAGATGATCGATATTTTCACGCATTATTAAAAAAAGTGCTATGGATAGCATAATATAAATATATAATATAGTGTAATGTAGCCATAGATATATCCTAATATCATAGTACTAATAAATAGTATCTCACATATCCATACAAGTACAATAAATTAGCGATAATGAAATAAGCAGCCAAACCTATATCTAATTAGCATTTATTTGGGACGATTTATTACAAATATGCAAAAATTAGGAGATCTATCATAAAATATATATAATAATATCATTAACATATATCTACATTAACACATAGTTATTACACATGAGGAAGGCACAACTCTACATATTAAATGCACCATAACATCTATCATATATTACATATAACATATATTCTACAACTCAGCAAATCTAATATGAATGTACCATATTAATGCTACATATATTAAATATAAACCATATATATCTACCCACAATACCAGACCACACAGTTACCATAGTATCACATAAGTTACCATATTATCTACATATAACCATATATATGCTAAGAGTGATTATTGGTAGGATATATGTGGTTATATGGTGGTTATATTAGTAGATGCTATGGTGTGTTCTGTGGTATATGGTGGATGTATATGAATATATATAATGTTATATTTATTGGTACTGTGTATGGTATTGTTGGTATTTTGTTTGTGGTAGATGTTGTTTTATGGTATAAGGGTTGGGTCATATTGGTGAAGGTTATTGTAACATATGAATATTTGTATGGTATTTTCTATGGTTATTGTATGGTAGCCCTAATTTTGCATATTTGAATCAATTTGTCCCAAAATGCTAATTAGATATATGGTATTTGTGTGGTATGCATCTAAATTCAATCACATATCATTACATATAATAAGACATAAACTATTACCGTATAACGACTATAATTTACCCATATCACCCAGTATATCACCAGATATTAGTAACAGCATGCGATCAATACTATAACCATTCTCTACCAATATACACCATTATATTTCCATATAAGACCGTAATCTAGCATTGAACATCATACATTACAAGATAGTGCAACATATTCATCTACGATTATAAGCCCATAACATTACGATATACACCATTAATTTGCCATAAACAACCGTAATGCTACATTTAACATATACAAATTCAAGATAATTTGGCAACTATTGAATAGTCTGCCTTTTGAATGTATGAATGGTTAGAATGTAATGTACGGTGGTTTAATGAAGATAATATGTGTTTATATGTAATGTATGGATGGGTGAGAGATTTTGGCATTAGAGGTGATTGTGGGTTTTTAATTGGTAGATGTTATTATATCATTACGAATATATAGCCATGTCTAGACATACCATACCATATAACGGAAAACATTACAGATAACCAAGCATAAATTACAGACACTAACATACATCATAACCACAAGGGCTGTACCATATAATCATATTACATATATGCTACCATATAAAACTATATCCTACATAATATAAGCACCGTACATTCAATAACCCTCATACATATCGATAGAAACCACGCATAAATTTACACAAAACAATACATGTACATACTATAGCTTTTTATATGATGCTTCAAAACGTTGTAATATAATGTGTTAAGCTTAATTCATAATTTGTATAGGGGCATTGTCATGGAAAGTGGTATGACCAAAACTTCCTTAAATATGAGTTTAAAATTCTTCATGCATTTCACATTTCAAGTGTTTTCATTGCCTCGGACTGTGTAACAGAAGTGATGGGATCATCATTTCTGGCACGATCAAATTTTGTTCTTGAATGTCATCTTCTAGGAAACTTAACAACAGTGAAGAACGTAATATTTGGGACTAAACATATGAAAAAATTGTCATTATTATAAAAAAGAGAGCAAATTACGATTTTCGCATTCTTTCCTTGAAATGGTGTGAAAATTGCTTAAATTACGTGATATGTGTTTCTTGTGCAACAAAAATTATAACTTGAAAGATAATTTCCGGAATATCCTGAGTCATTTTGTTACCAAATTAAATGCACTGATTAGCATCATATGGTATACGTAGAAGAAATCTAGCCGATAAACATGTAGAATGTAACAATGATAGGTAATGCCTGGAACCAGACATAAGACATAGCGTACCTACCATTTGATATGTACATACATTGCAACTCAACTCATAAACCAGAAAAAGCATCTAACACAAGATGTACCATAATTATACCATCACAGCACATCATTAGGTATATTCGTATAGAAAAGGATTAAATAGACATGTAGCAATAACATGATTAGTTTCAGCTCAGCTCATTATGTATAGAAAAGCAATTACGCATAGACATGTTAAGATATGCATAATTGTGAGACATGTTTATTAATCAATTACTGGTATAGGCATAGAGCATTACGATAGAACATGTACACTGTAGCTATAAAATACATACATCATTATGTATACCATACACAACTATTACCTATAGACATATACATATGCATAACATTTCACACATAACATCTCATATGGTATAACTCTTAAACGAAGCAATTAATAGATCATATACCAATATCATACATTGCGCATACAGCATCTATTATATGGTATACCATAGAATAAGCATTACAGATAGAACTATCATAATCCATACCATTCACTACATATACACATCTACTATATGTATACCAATACGAAGGCGTCTACATAGAGTGTACATTGATGTACATCATCATAGAGATATAACCATAACTTTACACATAGAGGTTTTTTTTGTAAAGGTATATAGAAAATGTCATTATTTTTTTAATTTGTTGGTTAGAAATCTTTTTCAAATAAAATGATACCAGAGATTATGATTTTGAGTAAGGTGTTTTGGATTTAGGCATCGTTAGTCGAGGCAATGCAATTATCCGAAATTTGCCACTTTTTCAACAGAGGGGTCATGGAACGATAGATTTCTGGCTCTGAGCTTGCCATACAGACAACCAGGCGGATGACAATGGAGATGTAACATTAGATATCGGTCTTTTATGAAAGTGAATGCCTCGTTTCATAAGAGACGATGCTACTACCTGCCATTGTACATCAGCGGTTTGTCTGGGTATGGCAAGCCCAGAGGCGCAGAATAATATGATATCACTAGGTTTTCGATGACCGCGTGTGAAAATATTGGTAAAATTTGGGATAATATGGCATTGCTCTCCGAAAAATGGCCCTAGAATAAAACGCTATATCAAAATCAATGACTTGGTCTTATATTTATATGGAAATAAGAATGATTTAACCAAACGAAATAAAAATCAATTGAACATTATGGCCAATATATGTGAAGAAAATAGCGATCATTATCGTAGCATTCATTACTGTGGGACACCCTGTATAAACTGGGGGAGGGGAGGGTGAGGGGGAAAGGGGAGGGAGGGGGGGTGAGGAGGAGGGGGAGTGGAGGGGGGGGGGGAAGGTCAAATTTGAACCCGTAAGCCGCATCGAGCGAATTTTCGCGACCATGCTGCCGCGCAAAATATTTTACACGTGTGTGTTGTATGACACTTTTTTAACTTCAAGTTGAGGCATCTTTTGAGACATGCTTGCGATATAATTGGCTATAACGTTCGGCACACTGCGCGACTTTTCATCGGTGTCAACGCCCAAAATTTGCACAATTAAACGTGATTTCGTGCACAAATGATTGGAAATTCGTGGTTTCAGCAAAAATATTAAATGTATGATTATTTTAGTTTTTCTGGTTGTAATAAGAATTATTTTATGCTGTTTTATGATGCAAAATGTGTCCCCTACCAAATTTTCGAAAAATACAATAAAAACAAAGGTCGCAAAAACAAAGAAGTGAAATACCTAAGAAATTTTCAAAAGTAAGATACTAAGAATAAATTCAATTAAATTTGGGAAATTTTTTTGTAGATATTTGAAGAATATCAGAATAAATATTTCAGCAAAATAGTATTACTACAAGCTATATAGCAGTTGCAGACTGTAGTTTCATATGTAACTTGTACTTAAAAATTGATTTTTAAAACTTACTGTATGTCTTGTAGTTGTGACATATAGGCTCTAATGATAGGGTCTATCGCATGCAATTTGTGCGCGATGCGGATTCGCGGCGGATCTGAGGGGGGGGGGTCAAATTTAATTCCCCCTTAAGTAAAAACTGTCTGATATAGCCAGTTAAAATAGGATTAGCAAAGAAGTTAAAACATCTAGTCAAGGAAAATACTTGAAATCATTTGGATTGACAATCAAGGTTTGAGGCAGAAGTCTCTGTTAAACACAGATTAAGTTTTCTCAGGGTTATTATAGACTGGGCCAAGAACATAACAGCAAACACGAACAATGTCTTTAATATTTTACTTCTGCAAAATGCGTTTGGCCAGTTTCACTAAGACTCTCTTACAAATATGATTTCACTTGAAATACGTGGTGTACTCTTGTAGATAAAAAGATTCACTAAACGTGGGAAGAAATCAGGTGTGTGTGAATAATAAGTCCTTTAAAGCAGATGTGGACTTTTAGTAGGGCGGATAATGGAAAATCGTGCAAATTATGTGAATACGCAAGTATCAAAATTGGCAGAGTTTCTAAAGGTCTATAAAGGCAATCGTATCCGACGTGCCATTAAATCCAAGATGGGCATTTTCCAAAGATGGGCCAAAATGGAGCTTTTGGACATATTTTGTATAAGAATACTATGTATTCATCGAAACTCATGATTTCTGGTGTCGGTTTATATTTGTTTTACAGGTGTGTGGAATTT